>JANHFL010003292.1:311179-336990 GCA_032468155.1 Oxyrhabdium leporinum
ACATTATTCACATTTGACCCATCACAAAACCTTTACTTGACGCACCCATACCTGAAGCCCTTATAAACAGAAGAACTCAGACACTGACATCCCCTAAACTCCACTGAACATGTTACCTAGCCTGACAATGAAATGTTCGGAAACCAACCTACAAGCTCAGAGGACAAATCTGCACTCTCATCCTACAGCTGAGCTACAGATATTCACCATTATCAATATCTTTCTGTCAGCTGGAAAGCCAGCAGCTCCCCAAGCTCAGGAGCTGTTCGGGGTCCTGAGCTCCATCCATCATCCCAGACACAGGTGATAGTAAAGACTCGGGGAAGATGGAGGAGAATTCTCTGCTTGATGAGGCATCGGCCCTTCAATCCGACCGACCACTGGAGGAGCTTCTACAGCCTGTTTGGAAGAACTGGATAGAGAAATGAAAGCGGCTGAAACTGAGTGAGCTGCTGGAGCCAGAAGGAAGGACCTGGTCCAGCAGAAGGCAACTCAGAAGGGCGCGGACAATCTGGCTTGGAGTGAACCGCAGATCGTAACCTCAGCCAGCCTTGGAGAATGGGGACTCCGGACACCGTCGAGGAGTCAATCTCTGATGGAGTTGCCAGAAAAATTAGAACAGCTGAAAGTGGGACCGAGAACCCCATGAACGTCCAAATCTCAGCAGAAATGGATTATTGAACAACCAAAGTTTTCTTTCCAGCCGGCAGAGCGGCTGGATAGAGCGGAGATGGGACCCTACTGCGGAATGCCAGAAGGTGAGATTTCCGAATCGTTGGGGCCAGAGGTGAAATCTAGCTGGTTCGCACCGGTTCGGGCGAACCGGTAGGGAAATTTTTGATTGGTTCGGAGAACCAGCAAATATTATCTCTGGCTGGCCTCGCCCCTGCCCGCAGTTTTGGTGGCCAAAGATGAAGTTGGATGTGGACGATTATGTAAAGTCTTGTTCCACCTGTGCAACTAGAAAGCACAGGACAGGGAAGCCTCCAGGACTGTTGCAACAGGTGGCTAGCCCAACTCAACCTTGGGAAGAAATTGCGATGGATTTTATTGTAGAACTTCTGGAGAGTAGTGGTAATACTGTAATATGGACTGTAATTGATCTGTTTTCTTTTTTCAATTGATTGAGTTATTGGAACTTAGATGGAATGCTGACAGTTACAATCAAATGGCAAACTGAAAGAAAAAAGGAACTAAGTTTGTGAGGTAGTGAGTCTTTCCTGAAAAGACCCAGAATATTTAGGTATTCTTGCAAAATCCAACTGTTTGAGAATAATGTTGGCATGTGGCGTAATAACTCATAAGCTGCCAGTTCATAATTGCCATCAATTTCAACATATAGACAATAAAATCTGACAGTTGCCTCCTCAAAGCAAGTTGCACTGAGTCAAAGTGGCTTACTCTAAATTTTACTCTATGTACTTACTTACAAACCGTGTGTGTGTGTGTGTGTGTGTGTGTATAATGTTTCTAGACAGCCCATCTCCCTCCTTTTTACCTACTTTTGAATAAAGATATGATGTAATAGATTCAGACAACAAAAGAGAAAAGAGAACAAAGTTGATACAGTTTTCCTGTCTCCACAGATCTGAAGAACTGAGCTTGTCCAGCTTTGCGTCACCGGTTAAAAACTGAAATTTTCTGAAATTTTCAGCAAAGTTTTTCCTGGGACCACCTTGTTATATAAAGCATTAATCCTTTCCATATGTCTCGGTTGCATTGGTATTTCCCAGTGCTGCTGCTTGGCTTGTGCAAAAGGCTATGATGTCTGGGATGTGAAAGTCCCAATAACCATTAGATGGCAACAAAGAGATGCATTCTTTGCTTCCAGCAAATGGTAATATATATTTTTTTTCTACAGCTGTAGCATTACAAAGAAATTAAGAGCATAGCATCTCTGGTCTTGGCAGCAGTAACACCGAGCGTAATCTAGAGCATATCAGCCTAATCATAATTATTCACAGCTTTGATACCATGTTCCTTTAATTTAGTGGGTGAGTATATTGAAGGGCAGTTGGGGCTCAATTTATTTGTTCTGTGGAGCAGATTGCCCAACTCTGCTAGGCACTGGCACCCATCCAAGTGTTCAGCTGACTTACTCATTCAATTAGGTAAAAGCCAGATCAGACAGTTTCTCTAAACTTACTAAAATAGCAATAATATAATTCTCCTTCCTTTCCTCCCTCCCTCCTTCCTCTTTCTCTCTCCCTCTCCCTCTCCCTCTCCCTCTCTCTCTCTCTCTCTTCCTCCTCCCTCCCTCCCTCGCTCGCTCGTATTACCAAGCAAGTTCTGATCTGCCAACACTACTTTCCCAAATAGAGTTCACTTATAATGTCAAAAATGCTGCTGGCTCACATATGCTGCTGTGCACATAATACACCTTCCACATGTATTAATTCAGGTTGGCAACAGATTTCTACCATATCACCAAAAATACTTTTCTCAGTAGTGGACATATACTTTGTTTCTGAGCATGTTTCTTGTAAATAAGTCCTCCCGAGTACTTTATTCATCTTTTAATAACTTGGACTTACTCCATTCATTTGGTGGATTCTTCTATGAATGATTGTTATCCATTTTGGATTTGAGTCACGGAGATACAGAAAATAGAATCTGTAAAAACAAGCTAAACAAGCCAATATCATCCCACTTCCCAAAGCTGGTCTCAAAATTCCTTTCTAAGTTTGAAAATCTTGTGCAAAAAAAAAAGAAAGAAGAAGCTTCGTCTAGCGTAGATCACTGAGATGAAGCAGTCTTGAAGGACAGTGTTTCCCAAACTTTTGTTGTTGTTTTTTGCTCTTGGCTCCCTTCCAGCCTTGTTTTTTTCCCTCTGCCCAGCTCCCATTGTAGGCCTGGGTCAGAAACTGGTACATTTCCTGTCGTCAACCAGGCAGTATTTGCAGTCTTTCTATGGCCCCTTTGACACATGCCCTGGTTCTTTGCTACATGTTTTTCATCTGTGAACCCTTCAGGGCTCCTCAGTGGAAATATGGCCCCCTGGTTGGAAACCTTTCCTTTAGAGCACTTGTCCAGCTACAGCAGGGTTGTTTCCTCTGACAAATGCCTTGGAGATACAGGTAGTCCTCGACTTACAACAGTTCATTTAGTGGCCATTCAAAGTTACAATGGCACTGAAAAAAAGTGCCCGGTGACCATTTTTCACACTTACGACCGTTGCAGCATCCCCCATGGTCATGTGATCAAAATTCAGATGCTTGGCAAAGCGGTTCATATTTATGACGGTTGCAGTGTCCTGGGGTCATGTAATCCGCTTTCGTGACCTTCTGACAAGCAAAGTCAATGGGGAAGCCAGATTCACTTAACAACCATGTTACTAACTTAACAATTTCAATGATTCACTTAACCATTGTGGCAAGAAAAGTCGTAAAAAGGGCTAAACTCACTTAACAAATGGTTCACTTAGCAACTTAACTTTTGGGCTCAATTATGGTCATGATTTGAGGACTCCCTGTATTTTTATTTCCCCCCCGCCCCCCCCCATGATTGAAAGTCTATGCTCCAGCCTATCTCTATCTGGGGCTTTTCAGTACAGTGCAACCCTCAGTAGGGCATCTTCCATGAATTGCAGGGGATGACAAACAATCAAGAATAGCAATCATCCTAATAATTAACAAATATTAATATAAAGAAATATCTTAATACTAGGATTAAACAGGATCGGGATTAATTCTCCTGGTCCAATTATATGAGGAGGGGGAAGCTGTCTGCCATTGGATGCAGTCAAGCAGAGAGGCTGGATCTGTCACAGATGCCTTAAACAGGATTCCTGTAAGGAGCAGAGGTTTGGACTCAGGGTTTTAAATCTGCCCTTCCAGAGCTATGTTTTATGATGCTAAGGCTGAATTGTGACACATGTTTCAGGAGGATTACAGGGACAATTATGCTTATTGAATAATCTTGTGTTTCTATGACCAAGCACAGACTGAGGACATCTAGTGTTGTTCAGAAGTAATTACACCTGTGTGACGGCTGGGCTGGATTGATGCTGGTACCTTGAGGTTGGAAATCAGTCGAAAAGAGCTGGAATTTACAAGGGTTCCTGGATGGAAGAAATGCCTAATACCAGGCATGACTTTCCCATGAAGGCAGACATTGCTTTTGCTAAGTTTTTAAATGTGAACTCAAACTGACCACCCATGAATGAGCTTTAGAGGCATGTCTGGTTCTCATTGTGTTTTTGAAAGTAGTGTAATGAAGAGTACATCTGTACAGTGCTGTATTTTGTACAGCGTCAGCAACAGACAACTGAATACAATTTTTCTGGCACCTGGAGTTCCTGCAACCAACATGTGGTAGTCCTTATCCACGGCCAGTAAACTTAATAGCAGCTTTTTTCAACATGGGACACAACAATGGTTGTGCCAGCTCAGTTTTCTTTAAAGAATAACTTTTTAAAAACCTAAACTGTGCTAAAGAAACATACAACAGTGTCACTGAGCCAAGGAAGAGCTTTGAGGCCACTGGCCTTTCTTTCTTTTCCTTTTTTTTTCTCATTCATTCCTTCTTTCGTTCTTCCCTTCCTTCTTTTCCCTGTTACTAATTTATTCCAAGAGAAAAGTGCAAGAAGCAATCTTCCCTTACATGCTGCATGTAGGCTGCAAAAACCACATGTTGTTTCATTAATAAAAGAAACAAGAAAATGTATCCAACAATTCCCAAAGCTTGGAAATGGATGTTTCATGGAAGAACAGTCATGTGGCTGTCAGTCTATAATAGCACACTTAATTGGTTACTGAATGAATGAACCCATTGTCAGAGTTCAGACAATATACTAAATTTTAAATTAACCACACTGGCTGGGTTCATCCAACATACCGAGGAAGCCAAAAAAAACTTAATCAAGGTTGACACTGACCGAGTTTAGCATATGCAAATACAATCACTAGCTCTATAAATGACCCGAAGATAAAATGTTAGGTGAACACGACTGTGTCAACAGAGCTTTTATATGGATAACACAGGAAATGTACATTCATTTATCTCCATCTTTCCATCCAACCAGCACAATCAAGAAGGATGACAATTATGTAAAAAGATACCAAGCAAAATAAAACACTACCACTAATAATTTAAATGCTGAAATAAATACATATTAAAAGCCATCCTAACGTTATTCAAAAGGCCTAGCTGGCTTCATGAATTCTAAGAAAAACAAATAGAATAAAAACAGGAATGCGTAGGAAAATAAAAATGTCTTGTTAGACATCTATATAATTTAAAGGAGGTTGGAGTCCTTTCTTAAAATTGCTGCCAACCTTACGAGCCAAAAAGAAGGAAGTGTGTTTTCTAATCATCGATGGAACGACTTCCCTATCCTATTGAATGAATGAAAACCTAAATGCCAGCTGGATACCTTGGTGATTATTTGGCTTCAAAACTGAACCTTCTATTCAATTTTAGTTAAGCTTATTTAGAAATAAGTTCCACTGAGTTTTGCATGACTTAGAGCCCAACCGTACCAAAGTCTACTTGGATACAATGGTCATGGACATCAGCGGAGTTTACCTGTGAACCTCTAAATAAGTATTCCCAAGCTTGTACCAAGGATGCTGAATATGATTTTAAGAAGCTTTTTTAACTATAGAAGTGGAATAAGAGGTGCTTTGCTTGATTTTGCCAATTTTTTGGAAAAGGCTATATTTAAAAGCAAAAGAGGATTTCTTTAAAAGTAAAAGCCGATAGCTCTAATGTAACCCAAATACAAATGGTGGTTTGACTAAGTCAGTTCCTGACTAATTGCTGTCTTCTAGCATCTAATAAAGAGCTGTCATTTTCCAACCCATTTGCTCATATAGGAACAAATTATAGGTTGACATACCTGCCTCCTCTGCCAGCTCAGCCTCTGCTGAGGATTAATATGGCTGATTCATCTTGTTCTTGGGCTTTTGCTTACGCACCATGGGGCATTGTTTACTGCGGTGCCTGAATAGCCTGCCTGCTAAATTAAGCCCTTCTACAATGGCTTGTTGATTCTCCCATTACATTTCCATAGGCTTTGACTTTACAAAAGGACTGCTTTAAAGGGCAAGAACAATTGCTGTCCATGGTGATTCAGCAAAGAAGAAGGCCGTAGCTATTCTCTGAGCAAGTCCTGAATCACCTACAAAAGACACGAAGAACCATGATGTCCTGCTGCTGTCTTCATGGGGTTTGTGCTTGTGTAAAAGGTGGAAAGGGCAGGAATGGGGCAGCTGAGGCCTTAGTCCTCCTTGGTGAAGGTAGCACCGTACAAAAAGTGACAGCTAACTTCTTCTTTCTGAATCCAGAGACAGTAATATGGTATGATCAGGTGTTCACAAGGCCCGTGGCTAAGTAGAAGTCCCTCTGCCAGGTAGAGCTTGAGAGGATCTTCTGGCCAAGCTTTGCAGGCAACTGATATTCCGCAGTGACCGAGTGCTGCAAAATGAGACTGAAGGGCCATATAGCACATACCTTTTGAAAAAAAAAATATTCCTATTGTTTTCTGCTTAGCTAACTATTGTCATATATTTATTTGTATAGCAACATATTGTAATTCCAAGATGTCACCTGCATGTAATGCCAGGGCTTAAAATATTGTTACTGTGATATGAAGCCACGTTTTAATTGTATTAACACAATGGTAATGTGTAATTTTCTGCTATGCATTCGTGTGAAGGTCCTCTCAAAGCAGGACATAGACTAGGGATTGTTTGGGCCAAGGGCAGCTTCTGCAGCCTCAGGAAGAATATTGGATTGAAGATTTGTAAGAAGACACAACAAAAGATAGCTCTCAAAACAAGACATGGTTTTCATAACAAAAGATGAACAAGAGATGGTTCCCATGTGAACCGAATGAAATATCAAGAGACATCAGAGGATTATCATGCTGGAACTGGCCAAACCCTGCTGGAATTTTAAAAGTGGATGGGAACAGCAGTACTTTGAACTATCATATAGAATAAGGACAGGCTACAAGTGGGGAGGGTCTTCCTGGTTCTTCTGAAAAATCCAATCAAGTGAGACAGCTACAATTTGAGTTGAAATTGGGAGTAGGAATGTCGGTGGAGTGAAGGTTTTGGTTCAGTGAACAATAATAATTTTGAACCCAGTTTAAATGTGTCTTGTGAGCGTGGATTTACAACAGTTCATTTAGTGACCACTCAAAGTTACAATGGCACTGAAAAAAATGACATGAATATTTTTCACGCTTACCACTATTGTGGCATCCCCATGGTCATGTGGTCAAAATTCAGACAGTTGGCAACTGACTCATATTTATGATGTTTGCAGTGTCCCAGGGTGATGTGATCACCTTTTGCCACCTTCTGACAAGCAAAGTCAACGGGGAAGCCAGATTCACTTAACAACTGTGTTACTAACTTAATAACTGCAGCGATTCATTAAACAACTCTGGCAAATCAGGTAGTAAAATGGAGCAAAATTCACTTAACAGATGTTTCACTTAGCAACAGAAATTTGGGCTCAATTGTGGTTGTAAGTTGAGGACTACCTCCTGTACTAAAGGACTGTAAAGGTTCTCAACAACTCTCCCAGGGCAATTCCAGAAAAAAGTTACATATTAAGAATATAAGCAATAATGGAGAAGGATGCACACCCTTAGAAGTAAGCTAGGAGACTCAACTTGTCCTGGGCCATTTGGTGACAAGTTGCAAGTTAAACTTAATACAGTCAGGTACAGATCTACATAAACCTTCTGCATTACTTGTTGTTGGTAGTTGTTGTAATATCCCATTTTTATTTTTCACAACTCAAAGCAGTGTACATGATGCTTCTATCTCCTATTTTCGCCAACATCCCTAAAAGATGGGTTGGGCTGAGAAAGAGTGACTATCTCAAAGTCGCCCAGCTGGCTTTCATGCCTAAGAGAAGACTAGAACTCACCGTCTCCTTGTTTTTCATCCAGCACCTTCACTACAAAACCAAACTGGCTCTTCACTTTAAGCTTTATTCACTGCAGTGCAACTTCACCCTGTTTGGTTAAGTTATGATTTTACCTACTGTGCAAATCCTGAAACTGGACTAATTTTGAGTTAACAGAGTTAAATATGCTGCGCCAGTCAAGCCAGTGTATTGTGTGGATCCTGTACTTTAGTTAAAATAATCCTAGCATCCTGGGATTGATAACAATCCTGGGATTGGTAACTGGACTGGAGTATTTATTTAAGCTGGGAAGGAACAACACCAACGATCCCACCCAGCACATGCAACTTTGCCATCACACTGTCTTTGTGTTATATGTGTGTGTGATTCAGAAAAATAAAATAAGAGTAGAAGAAGGATGAAGAAAACTATATTTTCCCCAGACTGGCCAACCATAATCAAGCCCTAATACATTTTATATGTTTTTCTTTGAAATGTTTGAAACTAAACGGCTTAGTTAGACCTGAGGAAGTAGACAGAGTTCTTGGCACTGCGGATTCAGCCACCTGTGTTTTAAATCCTTGCCCCTCCTCGTTGGTCAAGGTGCCTAGGGAGGGGGTACGTGAGTGAAGCCATGAGGTAGTGACTGCTTCCTTGAGGTCCTGTTAGCTCCGAAAGAGGCAGCAGTCTGCTCTCTCCTTGAGGAACCATTGCTGTATCCTACAGATTTGGATAATTATTGTCCAGTCTCCAACCTTCCCTTCTTAGGAAGGGTTGTTGAGAAAACGGTTGGCTTATATCTCCCATGGTTCCCAGAGGAAGCAAATTATCTGGAACCTTTCCAGTCAGATTTCAGGCTGAAAATTTGGGTCATGTTTGTGATTACCGATGAGATCTCATCCTTGATTTTGAGCAGGTTGTGCTGCCTCATTCCAATTCAATGATCAATTTGGGTGTCAACCTGGACTCACAGGTCTTGCTGGAAAAGCAAGTGACAGTTTGGGCTAGGGGCCACTTTGTGTAACTTTGTCTTATGGCGCCAATTTAGCATGTTCCTGGATTGGGGGCCCTGGCCACGATCACTCAGCCCTTAGTCACCTTGTGTAACGACTGCAATTTCATTTAAATTCACAGTGGTGATTTGCTTAATGATCACTTAAAAAAAGGTAAAATCAGGGCATCATGTGATGACCCGCTTTATGATCATCATGACTTATGACTGCAATGGGCAGGCTCTATTACAGTCGTCAGTTGAGGACTATCTAACCTGCCACAGTTTGGACCGAACCAGGATAGCCAATACATGTGAAAGTGGTGTTGAATTCCATTCCTGGTGCATCTTCTATAGGTCATTATCAGAAGACCCAGAAGCAAAAGGGCTCCAGAATGAGCCTGTTTCATAATTCCACGAGAAGCTCAAATTCCAAATGAAGGCCACCATACTATACTATCCAAGTGAAGGAAATAATCCTCGGGCATATTCATTCACTCATCACGCTCCTTTCTAAAGATTCAAGTGCAGTGACTTATGGTAGATTACTTACACTTTGTGCTTTAGGAATGCCATCTCTCTAATAGCCTTCACATGAATTACTTTACCCAAAGCAGCCTTCCCCAACGTGGTGCCCTCCAGAATCCCCAACAAATTATGACAATTAGGTTGATGGAAAATGTATAGATGAATAGATCTGGCAACAGTACAAATGCCCTAGATTCACAACAACAACAGTTTTATACTTCACAGAATTGCTCCCGTTCCTCTTTCTTGATTAGTGAGACACAAATGTCCTTCCCGTTTTGTTCCAAATCAATTTATTTTTATTGCCCAAATCACCTAAGAACAACTATTCAAATACAAAAAGTTTGGCAAAAATATCCAGATCTGATTAATTTTCTTTCCCAATGGCAGGAGGTTGGGATGACACATATCTCTCACTATACTTTTATTAATTAAATACCTGTCATTAGGAGCAGATATGGTCTACCTCAGAGTGTCTCATGACAGAAAACATAGGTGGATGTGTAGCAGGAGGGCTGATCTAAAGAGATTGACAGCTACTAAGGACAGGGTTGATTACAATAACAGAGCTCCAGCTGAGGAAATAGCCAATTAAAAGGCAGAAATAATCAAGATTGTGAATGCCTCCTGGGGAGGCTAAATGTATAAATGGGGAGCAGGAGAATTACGATAAAACAGGATGGGGTTGTGATTGACATAAGAAGCCCCATATCTGTATCAACATATAGCAACCATTCAGTTTCTAAAAGCTTTACCTGGAAGTGAAGGTGTGAAAATACCTCTACCTTAAAAATGGAATTGATAGAATTAAATTTTCCTGATTGATATTCTGATTAATAATCTCCGGAGTGATGAAATTGTCTATACACACGTGAATCTATTAGCATATCTTCTATGAAAAAACAATTAAGATGAATATTTCCAGAATAGAATATTTCTGGATTGCACAGCGAACATGTTCCCTTGGTGAGATGATGTAATCTTTGACCTGTAATGTAACATTCATCCTTCAACCACCAGGTACACAACCCAACAGCATTAGCATTACTGCTTGATAAATATGAGGATTAGCAAGAAGATTATCAACATGCCAACATTCCTTGCTTCTCCAAGGGAAAAAACAAGCAATACTTGGAAGGAAAAAAAACAAACTAATAACCTATCTCTTTTCCTTTGCAAGAAGAACATACCGTACATCTATATATTTTCTTATCGCTTATCTTCAGACGAATTAAAGCTGCAAAATATCGCTTCCATGAATATCAAATTCAGCTTCCATATATTGTTTCCTTGCAGCTTAACACGGATATGAAATTTTCATAGAAAGAAAGTACAACTTAGAGGAGTTCATGCTTTTTTTAAATCAAAAGGATTTCTAGAAATACTTTTAGGGTAATACTTTTTGTAGAAACTTGGGCATCATTTAATAGGATCTCAAAAGCAGTAGGGCTGTTTTATTCCAGCTATATGATTGTTCTTTACCTAAATACAAAAAAACTGGGCTTACTGCATTTGGACTGCCCCCTCCCCCAACTGATAT
The DNA here is from genome assembly GCA_032468155.1 of Oxyrhabdium leporinum. NCBI lineage: Eukaryota > Metazoa > Chordata > Lepidosauria > Squamata > Cyclocoridae > Oxyrhabdium > Oxyrhabdium leporinum. The sequence continues at coordinate 322,102 of JANHFL010003292.1, forward strand.
ACTTTATCCTGTAAGGAAGAGAAATGTAAAACAATAAAAAATCTAGAGTTTTAAATTATCTAACCCCATCACTCAGTTCTTACTGAAATGTAGAACCATCTTATTTTATTTTTCTTGCCAAGACTGTTATCCTATTAAAATTAAACACACTATTACAAAGACATAATAAAGAGTACAAAGCAATTGAGAGGAAGCCAACATACACATTTTTTTAAAAAGAACCATCAAATTCAGCCAACAAAGACAACCAAAACAAGCAGGTTTCAGTGACTATCCAAGTGTCGTCAGAGTGAGAGCCAAACAGACCTCTTCCTGTGGAGTTAATGTTTTAATTGAACCACCTTGCCCTGCAGGCATTTCAACCAACCATGCCTCAAATGGACTTGCTGGACCCCCAAAAATGGACTTTCAGTTGGCAAATTGGTCAAGGTCACACTGAAAAGGGTGTCCTGTTGAACACCATGTATGATTTCTTCATGGCTTTGTACAAGCTTCAATACCAGCCTGCACAACAATTGCATTTCACACATACCCTGAGTGCCCATCCACACAATTTTCATACTGAAAACCTCTTCTTCAACATTTCTGAATGGGTCCACTCTGAGTTTCCTATCTGCTTCATGGGATTACTCTATGAGCCTTGCAAAGCTTGTTCTGGATGAATTAAAGTGCTATTCACCAGTGCTTTGAGCCAGGAACATAAAATTTGAAGCCCCCACTGATGATCCCTACGTATTTTGCTACTGGAATAATTGTAGTAAATGATGCTACTGAGTCACAGTGCAAAAGGCACGTTAAAGCCCAGGATTGGTGAGTTCTCCTTCAAAATGGTCAAACCAAAATGATCTGTGAACCATTGTAGATATATCCAAGCAAAACTTGTGACAGATTATATGGGAACAAATTCTACTTCAATGCTGGTACCCTTAAGAACCACTTAAAGCAGTCTCAAGTATGGGCTATGTGGCTCCATGGAAGTTCAGCAGATAAAAGAGAGTGCTGGGGCATATTTGTTTTGTAGTTGGATGCAAGCGAGAAAGCCTCTTGGTGAAAGGCACTGAAGTGAAACAGAAGGAAATCATTGCCTGTTTTTAAGAACTTCATGAATTCTGGGTGCCTTTCTGCTGTTTTCAAAACTGCTTAGTCTCCATATATTTTTGGCTGCTTGATTATACATATAATTAGACCTGGCAATATGATATGCACAGGCATAGAATAGAAACAAATACATATTAATTCAGAAATGCTTTGAGCCAATAAATCAATTGTGCCAACTTTTTGTTTTATTTTGAAGATCCTTGGAGGCTTTGCTCTCTCTCTCTCTCTTCTGGCAATTCTCTCTCACACACAGAAGGAATTCTGGGATTAGTAATCTCTAACAATGGTAGTATTTCTGAAAGCAGTTCTCAGTTAACATCTCCAACATATACTTTGTTCTAGAGTAAATCCACACTATTTAGTATGTTGGTTATTCTGAGCCAGGTTGGTGTAGTGGTTAAGGGGCTGGCCTAGAAACTAGGAAACTGTGAATTCTAGTCCCACTTTAGGCATGAAAACGTAGGAGATGACCAGGCTGAGCCCAAGGGAGTGGTCAAACATGTCATCAGTTATGAGTCCTGGCATGTCTACAAGAGATCTAGGTCCAGCCCACCATGAATTCCTTTCTGCTAAATTCCATTGACGATTGGTAGTTCGGATTCTTGCAGAAAGCTTATGCTTGCAATAAATCTTTATACTCATTTGAACTGCCTGAATCTCTTGATTTGACACTTGACAGAAAAACTGGCTGGGTGTTGGAAAACTCACAGCCAGGCAGCGAGGAGGACTGAAGCAGGGGATTAGCCTTGAATTTTTATACAGCTTCAAGAGATCCAGGACTGAGCCTCCCAAGCTCCATAGAACCTTATCTATCTGTTCCCAAGAGAAGGCAAGCAATCTGGAAAGATTCCTGTATTATAGGCACAATACAATAAAATAGTTTGGATTCCACATATGTAGATCTGGTTGTTTGCACCTGACACTGGCTGACTTTGGGTCAGTTGCTCTGTTCCAGCTCAACTCATCTCTCAGGGATGTTCTCACAGGGAAAATAAGGGAGAAAGGAGTTTTGCCATATGTTCACACTTTGAATTAGTTTTCTAAAAAAATAATGTCAGGATAAAAATCTAATAAATAAGTTTCTAATTGGTCCCAGGAACCCTCAATACATGGATTACACTCATGTATATTGGGAATTTGAACACATTATGGGAAGACCCAGCTCTTTGGAAGAGGCTGTAATGCTGGAAAAAATAGGGAACGGATGACCAGCAGCGTGGTGAATGGACTAGTTGTAGTAACGATGAGTGTACCACAGGGAGAATTTAAAGATCAGGCTAGGGATAGATCGTCATGGAGAAAATCTATGGCCGCTAGGAGTTGATGACATAAAATCAATCATATTGGAACAGAATAGTAGCTAAGGCTAATTCCCCAGGTCTTCATGTACTTAGACCCCGATTTCCCAAAGTGTATTGTATTGTTTATTTAAGATATTTTTCTACTGCCTTTAAAGTAAAATATTCCACCATAACTATGTGAAGACAGTTTACAAAACAGGAAATAATCTCTCTCTTTCCTCAGACATACAAACACCAGTTAATCCATAATATATAATAAGAGTAGCATAAATTAAAAGTGGACTGAAATATCCAGAGTTTAAGGCCTGAAAGTAATAGGGAGGGAGTGTATTTCCAGGAGGACTATATTCCATAAATGGAGGTGCCCTGCAGAGGAAGGGTTGTTGTTTGTTCTGAATCCAACTTTGATAAGCTCTGCCCTTATCAACAGGCCCAGGAACAAAGCTTCTATGGCTGATTGGAGGATTCAGATGGTTTCCTGCAGAGGCAGAGAGTCCTTCAAATAACTTGGTCCCAAGCCATTTAAAGTGTACGGCTAACTGGCAACATTTGAAACAGAGTCAGAAAACGCACCAGCAAGCAGATGTGATTGTTCAGACCTAGAAACAACCAGATGGCAATTAGCTTTCAAAACTGAAGCCACTAACAGGAAATGCAGCAACTGGTACAGAAACAGTGCCGCATCCATTACAACAGATAATGGACAGCAGTTAAGTCTTTCAAAAAATTGGAACAGGTAACAATTTCAATCTAGGATCCCTTTAGGGTCAAAGGATAGATTTCAAGGAGTATATAAATATGGATGAGAAAAAAATTAGACCTGTTTTCATTAATCTTTAGCTGAAATTTAGCTTGTAATTCAATGATGTATGTAGGCAACGAAGTTATTTTTTACTTCTAGACTCCATAACCAGGCCCCAAGGAAGGGTATTATCTTGTCAATGGCTTGATGGATTAATAGAAAGGCACATATATTACTTTATTACATATTTGTTAGGCTTTAGTATTTTGGTAACTATATATCAGCCTAATTGACTTCCTTTGTAATATGGTCTATAACTATGTATTTTATTTTAGTCGTTTAAATACATTTTTCTGAGAAGGTGTCTATACGTTTCACCAGGTTCTCAAAGTAGTTGAAGGCACAGAAAGGTTAGGAATCTCTGGTCAAGATATTGCATTCTGTAGTTTCCAGATAATTTTCAAAAGACAGATACACATGGAAAAATCTCAGAATCTAGTTTCAATAAATAATTAGTCCTTGACTTATAACAGTTCATTTAGAGACTGCCCTGTAGAAACTTCAGGATGCCAACATTTCATAAGGTTATTGTAAAAAACCAGAGGTGCAATTTTCTGTTCTTGTGAAATATGAGAAAATACAAAAGTTATAGTATAATGTTTTTCAACATGTGCTCTGGAGACTGCAGTTCGATCCTCACTGGCTCAAGGTTAACTCAGCCTTCCATCCTTCCGAGGTTGGTAAAATGAGGACCCAGGTTGTTGGGGATAATGTGCTGACTCTGTAAAGTACTTACAGAGGACTGTGAAGCAGTATACAAGTCTTATTGCTATTGCTCTTAACTTGACAAACCTGGCACTCAGAACAAATACTATCCACCCCCAGAGTAATATAATGAATTGGTTTTTTTGCTTGAAAAAAGGTAACTTAATAGAATCATTCTGCTGACTGGTTTCATTTTCAAAATGAATAGTATTCCCATGCAGGAAACTGTATATACCCAGGGGTGGGCTGCTGGGGGTTCGCAGGGGTTCGGGTGGACCCTTAGTGAAGAGTCTGTGGGGATCATTGAACCCCCAAGTCCCACTCTTGGCTAGCCTCGCCCACCACTCCTGCCCCTCCCCACCCCTCCCAGGAGTCTCCACGCGGCCCATTGTGGATGCAGCTAAGTGCAGGGCGCGCATGGAGGCTCAGGGAGGCAGGAAAAAAGGTCTCCTAGAAGTTCGGGGAGGCTGGAAATGGGTTATTTCCAGCCTCCAGAGAGCGTCCAGAGCCTGGGGGGAGGCCGTTTTCGCCCTCCCAGGGGATCCAGGAAAGCCTCTGGACCTCAGGGAAGATGAAAACGCCCCCCCCCCGGTGGTGCCGGAGGCCAACTAGGTCATACCCTCCATGGCCATGCCCACCCAGTAACCAGGCAGCGAATCGTTGCTGAGGTTTTTGAAGCCCACCCCTGGATATACCTATATTAAAACAAACATGCCTTGGCACTTATTTCTTTTTAGACTCTGCTTTATTTGGATGGTAAATTACATTATTTGTTTTCCAAGCTGAAGCAGTACAATAGAAAGTGAATAGAGTTAAGAAATGGGTAGAGGGCCTTGCACCAGCCAAACATGTGACTGGTTATACTCTAAACTCCCATCTTGTAATAGAGATAAAAGTCAAAATTATCACAGCAATTTTGGTACAGTATTTTAGATCATGTTGCCATTGTCTTGCCCATTTGTTACATCGGTTATGTGAAAATTATTTCAAAAGTTACAAATCTTGTTCAGCTCACCTGAAATTTTAGATTTCTGGTCAAAAATCTCAGAATTTTGTTTTTAAGGGGAAAAAAGATTCTGTAATCAGTTTCTTTTTTCAAGGTTACATTGTGCAATCTTGGGAAGACTGCAGATGTCCAGGATACCCAGTAGGCTAAAAAAAGAGCCACGAAGATCAAAGAATGGACTAATAATGCTGAAATATGTCTCACCCAATTTTCAAATGTATGTTTGAGATCCTTTTGTAAGATAGTCATGGCAGCCTGGACCTATGAATCAGGCTGTGCTTCACAGAATAGTGTAGTAGGCTTCAATAGCACAAGGAGAGTAGAAATGAGGCATATTTGGCCTGAGTCCCAGAGTCCAAGGAAGTCTTAGGTGGTTGCCAAGGTTTCCAAACAGTACTGGGAATGAGAGAGAGAGGGAGGGAAAAAGAGAGAGAGAGAGAGAGACAGACGGACAGACAGACAGACCAACCATGGGAATTCTAACTCAAGAGGCCTAGGCTATTTATGGCCATCATAACTATACAGAGAAAAGTTCTGTTACTTCTTAGCAACAGAAAAGGAATTATCCTCTTTTCGTTCTTTAAAAAGTGACAAATGAACATTAAATGTTATTCTTTCTGACTATTCAACTAAAGGAAAATGTTGCTATCATCTTGTCTAGAGCATGACACCCTGGGTTGGGTTATTAAGGTAAAATAAGGCTACACTAACAGGATCAGGATCACACTAACAAAGTCAAGAGTCTTTGTTTGGGACTACATAGTCCATGTTATCCCCTGGGTACAAGGACGGTATTGGCAAGCACTTCATGACATCACTTGTTCCTCATATTCCTTGCAAGGAAGAAAAAAATATATCTGTACTTAAGGAGAAAAGCAATAGCAAAAGAAACAGCCATCCTGAGGCACAAGCGTCATAGGAGACATAAGGCAACCTAGAGAAGAAAGTGGGATGACTGGAAGATATTAAAGTAATTGCAGCCACACCTCTGGAATACAGGACACAAAGTTGGCATAGTATGTCCTGAGAAATGGGGCAACAGGCAGCAACTGGGGCAACAGGCACCATAATTTATGTGAAGATGCAAGCAGAGATCTCAGATGATGCTTGTTTAGAGCATGGAAGGGCTACCATATCTGGACTGCAAATAATTGTATGGACGCTAGATGGAGGCAAAAAGTTGGTTTCCTATATCACCAGGCTGCCATCTGCTGGGCACTCAGATTTTGGCACTCAACATGAGATTGATTTGCAGTTGTCTTCCCCCTGCCCCTATGTGCTTATTGGAGGAATGTTTGCAAGCAACTTGACTGGAGTGAGGTGTCAGATGTGGCTTACAACAAGTCTTAGGGAGGGATGTTCCCGGGTTCCTGGCACAAATTCTGTAATGGATGGTTTGTCTTTTTAGCACCTCTAAAACGCTGGATCTATTCCTTGGAGAACTGAGTGGATGGGGCTGAGCAAATGCCTTGTTTAGACTGGATTATAATATTCACACAGGGCTTTTTATCCTTTAAAAAAATCCTTAAGTTATTTTAAATTGCATCTCCCTAACCCCACGAAGGATTTGGTTTTGCTGTATATCTTGCAACGTAATTCCCTTCATGACCCAGTTAAATATGTTGTGTGAACCCAGCAATATTGTGGCAATTATCACGACAAGATTCATCTAACTGTTAAAGACTGTAGGTTGCATGAAGAGATAGAAATACAGAGAGACAGAGAGAGAGACCGCTTTTATAATGGAAGAAAAAAGATTGTCTCCTCCCTGCCTGGTGCTGTCCAGATATATCGGGCTAGCTTTAATGGCTGCTCAAAGGAAGGATGAGAATCGTAATTGCAACTCATTCGTGTCTTATCTGGCAGCCAGGACACATGATGTCCAATATGTTTATTAATGCAAGTATTATTATTATTATCATTTTCAAGAAGGTGGGAAATACCTTTTGGCAGGGGATGGGAGGTGTACTGTGTATTGACTGATAAAAACACAAGGACAGATTCCAGCGGGAACATCCCAGAGTGCCTGTTTCTTTCTACACATAGGAAAGCTTGCAAGCTGCATAGGAGGGGAGTCGCCTCATCCTTCCTCTGCTGTTGCTCGGCAACTGGTATCTGACACATTCTGCTGCCTCAACAGAGGCATCATAGCTCATGCCCACCAATATTCTTATTCTCCTTAGATTCATTTAACTCTTTTTCTTCTAGCCATGCTGAGGGCCAGAGCTGGATATAGCAAATCCCACAGTTTAAACTCGGGGTTATGTGAATAAATATTTAATTCTTCCTTATCCTGAACTTTTAAAAGTTTAGCTGGGTTGGATAACTCAGGGATCAGCAGAGCAACCGAGTAACTTTATATTCTGGACTGAACCATCTAACAATAATCTCCTCTTTAGGTGGAAAAGTGTATTAGCCCTGCCTTACAAAATGAAATACAGGTAGTCCTTGATTACAACCATTTGTATAGTGTCCATTTGAAGTTATAATGGCACTAAAGAAAGTGACTTTCTGACATTTTTCACACTTACGACCGCTGCAGCATTCCTGGGGTCGTGTGATCAAAATTCGGACGCTTGGCAACTGGTGTGTATTTATGACAGTTGCAGCGTCCCGGAGTCCCATGATCACTTTTTGCAACCTTCCGATAAAGCAAAGTCAATAGGGAAGCCACATTCGTTTAACAACCGTGCTAACAAACTTAATGCTGCAGTGATTCACTTCACAACTGTGGCAAGAAAGGTCCTAAAAAGGGGCAAAATTCCCTCAACCACTGTCTTGCTTAAGAATGGAAATTTTGGGCTCAGTTGTGGTAGGAGTACTGCCCTGAGTTTCTATACGATGAGATTGAGGGATAAGGAAGAGAGGCTGACATGCTTAATGTCATGCTCTTGTCTTCTTCTACCATGCCCTCTCTGACTCTGCCTGTCCACTAAGTGGAAAAAAGGAAACCTGCTCAGACAGGGTTGCCATCTTTCTTTATAGATGCCTTGCTCCAGCTCCCCCCTTCCTCAGCTCTAGCTCCATCAGGGTTGAGATGAATTCTGCTAGAGTAGCATAAACCCAGTTTTCTCTACCACCACCCAACTCTGTGGTTCAGAAGCTTCTGGCGTAGACCCGACCGACTCCTGGAGCATCTGTAAGGCTGCTCTGCCTGTTGCATCATTGGGCCAGAGTCCTGGGATCTACCAAAACCTCCCCCGCCGCGGCTGGCTTGCCACATAATTTGCTCTCCACATACCTAACCCAAGCAGCCATTTAGTGGCTTCATCAATTGTTCTGGGAGATCAGGATCACACTAACAAAGTCAAGAGTCTTTGTTTGGGACTATATAGTCCATGTTATCCCCTGGGTCCCTGCACAAGGACAATATTGGCAAGCACTTCATGACATCACTAGTCCCTCATCTTCCTTGCAAGGAAGAAAAAAAATCTGCATTGAAGGAGAAAAGCAATAACAAAAGAAACAGACATCCTGAGGCACAAGCCTCATAGGAGACATAAGGCAACCTAGAGAAGAAAGTGGGATGACTGGAAGATATTGAAGTAATTGTAGGCACAAAGGCTATGGACCTTTGTCCCCAACTCTCCTCCCCTGGCAGCTCTGCCACTGCCCTGAGTTTCTGTATGATGCGATCGAGGGATAAGGAAAAGCGCCTGACGTGCTTCATGTCATGCTCTTGTCTTCTTCTACCATCTGACTCTGCCTCTCAACTAAGCGGATCAGAGGAAACTCGCTCAAACGGGGTTGCCATCTTTCCTTAAGGGTGCCTTTCTCCAAATCCACCCCCTCCTTTTTCCTCGGCTCTAGCTCCACCAAGGTGGAGATGAATTTTGCTAGAGTAGCGTAAACCCGGTCTCCCCTCCCCTGCACCCTCGCGCCAACCCCGCGCTTCAGGAGCTCCAGGCGCGGACCCGACCGACTCCCGGAGCACCTGTAAGGCCGCTCTGCCTGTTGCGTCATCGGGCCCGAGTCCTGGGAGCCCCCAGAGCCTCCCCTGCCCTCGGCTGGCTTGCTGCCAAGCTCTCCCTTCCTCACTCCTCATTCCCAAGCCTGGCAATTAGTGGCAGAAGCAGGTTGGACAGCTTGCTCGGAACACGCAGCTCCCTTCTTGCCACAGCCAGGCTAACTGCTGCCTCGGAACTCCCCTAGCAACCAAGTGTCTCCCGGGGCTCCCGGACGCTTCTCGGAGCGCAGCTCAGTTTGGCACAACACGTTCTGGGGAAGGCTTTGGGGGGGGGGGGGGTTGGCGGACGAAAAGCTTTTGCGGCTCCCCTCCGCGGAGGGTTGCATTGCCTCATCCGCCCGGCCTGGCAGAGCGCGCCGGACGAGGCCTGAGCCCTGGGTGGGAAAGACAGGCGCCCGTCAGCCAGCAGCCGTTTCTTCTGAGCCCTCTCTGAAATCATATACTGTAACCATATATGTGTGTCTGGTTCGCTTTTACTAATAGAGGATATATTAGACGTGAAGGTCCCGCGCCTTTCTAGCGAAAGAAAAAAAAAGAAGCGGGAAGGATCCTCAATAGAGTGAAGCGATTAAGGATTTTGGGAGGCTGAGAGGGCGGCAGGGCTCAAACTAGGGCAGGGCAGGGCAAGGCAGGGCAACAGTGGCATCTCTAAGCATTAAGATCAAGTGAAAACCCTAATTTTTGCAGCTCCTATCTCCCTACCGGCTTTTAGATTGACATTAAAAGAACATCAAAACGATAAGGAAATGTGACTTGGTCTTCTGTAATGTGCTATATGGAATGATAGTAGCTGGGTAGAATGCAGTCTATGAGGTTTTAAAGCAGTATAAGGAGCGTATGAGTTGATAAAAGTCTTAACCACCTATCATTTTTTTCCAAATCTATGCATTTGTTTTGATAATAAATAGAGGACAAGTGTAAGCAAGGGGAACGATGATTTCTTTTCAGAAGAATGTATAAAGTATCCCAAATTGTACTAATATTAAGTATAACTCATAAATCACCTTATGAGTGTGGTACAGTGCAGCACATCCTTGCTTTTTTTATGCACTTTTGGTTCCCCAGAGTAGAATTGATTATAAATAAAGCAGATGTTGAAAAACGAAAAAACAGAATAAGAAGGGACAAATATTGTATCTGAATCCATACTGGCTGGTGCTCAAAAAATATACAAAATATTTTTTGCAAAAATTATGAATCCTTGGTGGGAGAAAATAGTCTTTAAAATGCATATTAGTTCCAGAATAAATAAATAATAGGGTTTGCTTCTCACACCAGACTGTTCTAGGCAAACCAGCCATTGTGGTTAATAATCCATAGTTTGTATGGTATGAACTCAAATCAATTATGACTTATTCAATAAGCCACCATGGTGAAAACAATCCTGGCATAGAACAGCATGTGAACTCAATCAGATTGAAATCCCACATTTTCTAGGTCAAATACTCGGGAAATGTGCTTTCATTAGAGCTGAATTTATCAGAAACATTCCGTATGCAATTAAAAGCAGGTTTGTTTATATTCTATAACTTTCAAAAGCAAAAAAATGTCTTGTCAGTGTTAACAAGAAAAGCTGAAATTGGGACATTGGATGCTTTGTGTAAATTATGATTCATGAAAAGCTAGTTTTTAATATTGAGGGGTATTAAAATATTTTCTCTCAGTTTCAAGACTGAATCACAAACCACTTCCCAAGCATTTTGGTTGTTCATACGGTCAAGAATAGGATAAAACAAAGCTCACAACAGAAATGATTTTGATAGTGAGGTTCTCAGATTTCTCTCTCTCTCTCCTAATTCAGTCTTTCTACTCTCGTGATAGAATCACCACTTCATGGAACGCAGAAACCTTATCAAAGAGAATCACGGTGAGAACACAATCTGAGCAATGAATTGTAGATCTTGCATCAGCTGAAATAGCTTTGTGTACTGCCGCAGAAGTGCTAATGCTATCAGCATTCAGACTCGAAGTCTGGGATGTATTGTGAGTGTTTGTGTCACCTGCTGACAGCCCAGACTCTCCAAGGCTGCCCTCGCTTACTGTGATTAGTATGCAATGATCATGAAGTCCCAGTGGGAGCCATTAGTTACCTCTCCACAAGAACAGAGATGTTTCTCTATTAACGTCAAAACATGGCTCCTCTACTCCCCATGTCACTGGAAAGACCTGAAAGATATTGCAACAGCAATTGGAAAGGGAATTAAATCAACATTCCCAAGGAACCCTGCAGCCATTGAGCCATTGCCAGTGGCAGTTCAGAAGGCTGCCTCAAAGTCCTCTTCCATAAAACGGAATGCTTTTGCTTCAAATCGGGATAAAGAGGTCATAAACCGTGACCCTCTGACAAACCAGAAAAGATTGAAGAACTGGTTATGCTCGGCTTTGAGCCAAGACAATTAAGGGTAGGGATGTGATGACAACCTCCACATATTTGAGGGACTATCATAAACAGGATGGAATGCTTGCTTAGCGAGGAGGGTAGGACATGTCAGTAGGCCAGTCTGGCATCTGTTTTTGAAACTCCTTACTACTTTAACCAGACTGAAATAGTTTGATGCGATCCTGGGTGGAACATTTTTAACGAATTCCATTTTCAATTACTGGGCTCTGGTGGCCATAGCTGCCTATACTCCTTACTCTCCAAGTAGGAGCCTTGGTACATCTAGATCTGCTGTCCTTTGAATATCCCACAACAGTGCCTGGGAATTTAAAAGCCACTTTTCGATGCTCAAAATTCCAAACAGGAAACCAAGAATTAAGATCAGCTAGGGCGAGTCTTAACAATTGGTCCTACTAAGCACCAATAATTGTCCAATTATGTCTGGTGCTGGTGCTAACCTTAATCAACGTAATAGAAAATGGAAGGTTGCACATGCATGTGATGTGTGTATCATTGCTTAAAGAGGAACAACAGGGAAGACAGTCATGTCCATTTCATTCTGCATGCAGAACAGAACGTTATTGATTTGACAGTGTTGAAATTAGATCGGTTTGGACCTAACCTTGTTGCAAATATGGTCTGCCATATCTATTTTTCAGGCGTGTTCCCATGATACTGTTTTCGTCTGGTCCCCAGCCCATGAGAGAAACTGGTTTAAGTACATTCTTAGCTGTTCTGTTATTAAAGCAGCACAGTATTTCCTCCTATATTCAGTGCTGTCCAAAGAGCAGCCTCATGTAGAAAATCTATTAGTTTCTTTTTTTCGCTGATTAGCTTGGAGGTAAATCGGATAATTGCAGTGACTTGCAACAGTGGCAGGACAGGGATGGGCATCAGGAATAGCAATTTTCATGTCAAAATAGTTTTCCGCTGATTGGAGGACGGGTGGCTACTACTTCATCATAGCAATGGAAATATGCCCTGAAAGGTTTGTGGTCATCAGGATTTCCTGTGAAGCTGTGCATTTTAAAAAGGTAAAATTTCTTGGCCTAAACCTGGCCAGAAAGCTGAAGAATCATATTAAATTGAGAATAAAACTCTTCTGTTTGACTAGGGCAGGAATGTCAAACTCGTGGCTTGTGGGCCGGATGCATCCCGCGCTGGCCACGCCCACACCCGGTTCAGCGAAGGGAGGAAAAGTTGCAATACGTCATGTGACGACACCGTGGCGATGTGAGTTTGACACCTTGGACTAGAGGTTCAGTTGGGATTTTGGAAAAGTGTCCAAGAATTGTATAAATCCCTTGTTAGGGGCTCTTATGAATCTAGGGGAACATTCAGGTGCAAGCCTCACTACTCTCTATATGTGAGTTGCACCAATGGGTGAAAACTCAAGAAGAGTTGCCTGTATACACACTACTCTTAAAATAAGCATATATACATATACACCTATAAGAATGCCTGTTCATCTCTGTCCTGAGTAGAAGCCTGGAATAAATGTTCAGTTCTGAGGGGCTTCCAGGTGTGAGACTATTTATAAATGAACAGTTGTGTATCTATTAACATCGTTTTGTGTCCAGTCATATTTACCCTTAGATGATACCACCAGCACTTTCTTACAGATATTTAGATTGCCTGAATACATCTGCAAGGTGATTTCCACTGAGATTGGATTCAAGAGATGTGAAAAGCATTGTGAAAAGAGCCTCCCAAATTCAAAACAAATATCTGTGAAAATAGAAAAATGAGAAACCACCTTTCAGTGCAGTGGTGTGAATGTTGTATGGGGTGTTTTTTAAAAAGGTTGAAGAAAATAGCCAGAAAGACTTGCATTTCTGTGATCCACCTTACAAAGCAAGCTTATTGAAAGATGCATAGAAAAATAAGGGACAATGAACGATTTCATAAGTTACTTCACCCAGCTTTGTTCTTTGAGACAAAACACTCGGGGAACTACCGTATTATTAGCCATGAAATCACTTACTGATGCAATATGTTTCCCTAAGGAATGAACACATTTGGCTAAATTATAGGAGGAAAGAATACTATCAAGATAAAATGGAATGAGTCTACGTTTTTCTTAGAGGATTTCAAAACACAATCAACCCATTTCCATCCCCCCACTCCCCCAGTAACATTAACTTCTGTGTTTAGATGTTGCAAAGGGGGATAGAGAGAAGGAAGTAGGGAGACAGGAAATCCACAATGTAAAATTCTGGAGGAAACATAATATAAAAAGGTTAAATGTGTGCACAGTATGTGCAGTAATATTGATCATGGACAAAAGCAGAAGCTTTTTTTATTAATTGAACATACAGAAGCACTTATAATTATAAACATTCCTTGTGGAATATTTATTTATTTATATCCCACCTTTATTATTTTTACAAATAACTCCAGGCAGTGAATATATCCAACATATTTTCCTCCTCCTATTTTCCCGATAACCACCCTGTGAGGTGAGCTGGGCTGAGAGAGAGGGTGACTGGCCTAAGGTCACCCAGCTGGCTTTTGTGGCTAAGGGGGAACTAGAAGTCACAGTCTTTGATTTTCTACCCTGGTGTCCTAACCAGGCTAGACCAAACTATAAAATATAGTACGAAAGCATTTCTGCTATATGGTTTGAATTCTTGCTTCTTTGTAATCTGTTGATCAGAGTTTCCAATGGCACAAAAAATATCTATTTTTAGCCCCTCTCTAATCATTATCTACTTTTGCCTGGCTTATTTGCACCATAATCACCAGAGGCAACCCCAGTGTCTGGGCAATGCACGTCCCACAACCAAAGCAAGCATAAAAATGAAATGAAATGTGATTCCCTCCACCATCATTTGCAATGTTACAAAGGCTTCTGTCTCCTTCCTTGATTTGCGGGGACATTACGTGCACTTATGTGCTAAAACCTAGATCCAGTGTCTTCCTTCTGTTTGGTGGATGCCCCTTTTAATTCTACTACTCACATGGCTGTTCTTAGCTACCAGTGTGATAAAACTGACATTTGTCAGGTCTAAAGTCCAGATTTGGTCATTAACCCATTGCCACTAAATCTTGTGCATCACTTTTGTGAACATTGAGTAATACCAGGTTATTTTCTGTTATAGCAAAAGTAATATATAGTGGATTCTAACATCACTCATCAAGAATGAGACGGAGGAAGGAAGTCAAGACCTGTTCTGTAACACCCAAGGTCTCTTTCCACTCAGTGATTCTATAATCCTATCCAGGTGAATCTATGGGGAAGAATAAAAAAAATCAGGATGTTAGGTGTGACCACCTGCCCCTTTTGATATACGTTAAAGGGAGTGTGGTTTCGGTTGCATGAACACAATTGCCATCTTAACAGAATTTAACAGAATAATAGAGTTGGAAGGGACCTTGGAGATCTTCCAATTATTATTTTTTAATTACCTTTTCTCCTTCTATCATAGATGCCTCTGATTCTGCCACTGTGATCTGTTGCTTCATATGTGTGTGTAGACTGAATTACTGTGATTACATATTTGGTTTTCCTTGCAAGAATATTTTTGCTGCTCTCAAAGCATTCCCTGGAATTGGCCAGAGAAAATTTGCCCAGTTCTTGTGTTTATGGTGTGTGTGTGTGTGTGTGTGTGTGTGTGTGTGTGTGTGTGT
>JANHFL010003292.1:357464-384948 GCA_032468155.1 Oxyrhabdium leporinum
TAGTAAGTTCCAGAACTTTTAACAGCTGGAAATCCATAGCTAATGGATAAAACACATTTATTTTATGGAGATTACCTATTTCTAGGAAATGGGGGGGGGGGAGTACGGTTCACCCCATCCCTATAGGAAGACTTGCAGACAAGCAGCAATCTGGACTAAAAGAATGCCTTGTCTCAGCAGTTTGGCCACTCCCCAGATGACCCATCCATAACAAATCCATCTCAACAAAATGTTGAGATGGATTTGGACACATCTTTAACAATTGCAATTGCAAGAACTGCACTTAATTGGGACAAAGTTTATCATTTATAGCAGTTGGGCTTTATGATTGAGGCCATACTTCTCATACTATTTGAATAACTCAACCATACATTTTTATGGCTTTCAACTCTTTGAAGCTCATTCACAAAGATGCATTCCAGAAAATACAAGGACATTATATTGACAATTAATAGCCTCATGGGAAAGGGAGACTCCTCCCGCCCACTGTTCATTCAGCATTAGAGGAAGCTCTCCTTGCCATTCTTCCTGAGGCTGGAAGAAGAGAAGTTAGATGGAAAGAGGACCCTTGGAGAACCAGTGACCTCATAACCCGTGATGGCCACCGATATCCTGTAGAAGGAAGGATTCTCACAGACCAAGTCAGGAATGTTCATTATTCATAGTTGACATTACTGTAGGAAATGCAATAATGTAGTAGAATTTAAGCATGATAGGGAGGGATCTTACCCCTTAGGAGTGCCATATAACAACAATGGTGAGCTGGGTTTTAAAATAAACAACAACCAAACTTAAATGCATAACTGTTTGCAAACAGAAGGGAAAACGCATTCATTGTAAACTGATAAGCAGGATAGCTTCCAGTTCCAGAAACATTAACCGAGGTGAAGGCAGTAGATCGGTATCATCTCAGAGCTCAACCTATTCACATTTGCTGCTATTTTAAGCAACAGTTTGGTCAATATGAATACATTCATAAATATACTTTATTGTTAGAAAGCACACCCCATTTAGCTCAATGGGATTTCTGTGTATATAGATGCACAAACTGTACTAGTTCAGCTCTTCAGAAAGTCTCATTACAAGTTCCATACCATTAATATATATTTGGGAAGCACTCTGCTCTGGTATGTGTATAATCACATACTAAGGGACAATTAGGCAATTGTTGGCATAATAACATGGCCCGTGATGTGCATGGCAGGATCTCTCACCTTTTTCTGTTGACACACTAATTGTATACAGCGTTCCCATCCGTTTTATTTTATACTGATACAAGAATTGTGAGGGATGCTTCTTGTTCTTCTGGGTCTAGATCAAACTTTAAACTGCCAGAATGAAGCCATCATCTTGGCTTTGTCATTGGCCAAAAATAAGTCACTATTGGTACATTTCTAGTAGCTGACATACCAGCAGATGGGTCGGGCTTTGTATCTCTCCACATTCACACAGCCTGTTGTCATCTGCTAAGATCCTCCACTTGAGCATATTGGTTTTACACTTAGGCATTCCAACTCTCAACCTATTCAGGATCTTCCAACTAGTATAAGAGAGGTCAGATCCTTCAACCATATCCTCCTTTAATGTTATTCCTTGCTCAATGGTCTCTTTCCTCCATCTTTTAATTCAATTTTGTTCTTGTGTGCCCTCAAGAATGTTTGTTCTTGCCATGAAGGTGTTCCTAGATCTGAGTCGGCAGGCTTCAGGCATATGTCCATTAAAAGGACGTCAAAGATTTTTCTGTTGCATAGTTCTTGCGGCATCTGCTGCTACTTCTCTCCTGATCTTAGGTGGGGCAAGGCCAGGGAGAGGATATATTGTCTCAGTTGGTATAGGTTTGAAACAACCTGTCACTATGCATACTGAGGGATGGTTGAACACAATGTATTCTAACTAAACAATAAGGCATATTTAGGAATGTACTCTTACTGACAGAACTGATGCTTAAATTTGTGGAGTAACTGTTAAGCACTATGGTTAAGCACTATGGTTAAGCACTAACCATATACGAACATCTACCTAATAGAGGAACTAAGGGGAAAAAGTCCCTTTCAACTCCAGAATAATCAGTATTTTAAGCAAAAAAATTGAGAGGCTTCTTATCTTGTCTTAGTATTCCTAGAATATAATTTGTCTCAAAAACCTGTCCCATCACTGGGTACCATCTTCTGTGGGAAAGGTTGTCTGGTGAAATACATTTGCATGAGTCCATTAGCAACATTCCCTTTTTTAGAGTAACAGTGCACATTTATAGAACAATCCTAACATGTTCTCTTATGTTGCTTAAACATTGGCAACGGCAGCTACCATCTTTTTAAAAATGCCAAAAATAATAATAATACTGTGATGTGGGGTCAGCTCAACTGTGGCCACTAGCCAGAAGGATGTTTGTGCTGGAATTACACCATAGCACCGGGGGACATCCTGTGGACTTCAGCGCCCAGAATTCCTGAGAATTCTGGAAATTGAAGTCCACAGGGACTAAACTTGCCATAGTTGCCCACCCCGCCATAGCATAATCACCACTGAGCAGTAGAGCTTACAAACAGTAGGTGGTGCTGTGTTCCTGTGACCTCCAGGAGATGTGAAGGAGGCCAGCCCATAATATATTCCCTACCCAAAGCAAGGGAAGCTGCTCCTTCAAAAATGTCTCTCTCACAGCCATCTCCAGCATGGCAGGCCTGAAGTGAAATTAAAACAGCTCTTCCCTCCTGACCTTGAAATCTGAAGAGCTTCCCCCTCCTCTCCCCCTTGGCCTCCTTCCCCACTTCTGTTTATATATGCAAACACAACCCCTTGCACTGATGACAAAGACAGGCTTGAATTTCTGTGAAGGAAGCACAAGCTACAGGCAAACTGCTTTCAGATACATCAGGAGTGCCTACGGGAGGATTGGGATCCAGGCCTCCTCTCGCTTGTCCCTGGTGACAAAGAATGGCGTAAGTTACAAAATCAGGAACTGAGACACAGATCCTGAAACAAACAGCGATAAAGAGGCTTCCATGCAAACAAAGAACAACACACACACACACACTCTGGTGGAGCTCCTGGGCTCCACCTCCTCTCACAGGACTCCCAAATCCCCTAGGAACACTTTAGAACAGGGGTCCCCAACCTCCGGTCTGAGACCTGGTGCCAGGCCTCAGCCTGTTTGGAACTGGGCTGTGGAAGTAAGTGGTGGGTGAACTCATGCGAGCCGGAAAAGTTGGGAGACCACTGCTTTAGAAAACTCAACTTTAGTGATTGCACCAAGAGTACATTCATGCTTTCATTTATGTTTCTTGGCCATGACACGGAAGTGGTTCATTGTTCCTTTTTCAACTTCGTTCTCCTAGCTTGCAATTGTGGGATTTTCTGGTAGTCTCCCCTCCAGGTGCTAATCAGGCCTTAGCTTGCTCAGCCTTTTCAAGGTCAACAAATGCATGCTACCGTCTGTTATGGTTTCTCATAGCTTTTTAAAAATATCTTGGAGAGAGACCACCCCACTTGACCAGCTTTCCTGTAGAGCAGGTGTTGAGATTTTTAAAAGCATCAGACAAGAAACCTGGATATGGACAAGAGGGCAGGGCGTTAAAGCACCAATGGTTATCTGTTCTCCAAGCAATCTGCTAATCCACATTGATGAGGATGGTTGTGGGAAAGGGTCCTCAAGACCTAAGCAGCAACTGAAAAAGTTGAAAACTGTACTAGCATCAAGGGCAGGCTACCTCAGCTCCAACTTTGTTCCTGTGACAAGTGCAAAATGCGACTAATTCAGGTTTTCACACAGTATTTAGCCTAGGACAGACCTTCTGCATGCAGGAGCAACAGGGAAGAGCCAGACCACCAAAACCTGCATTCCAGTTTTCTGTCTTCAATTAGGTAGAAGATGCTGAAATTCACCGCGGAGTTATTGATACTCTTGTTTTGGCCGCTGCTCTAGTTCAGATGCAATTTAAGCTGCTGTGTTTAGTTCTGCTTCAGTTCAATAAATGTGCAGCGATTGATCTGGGATGCAAAACATACTGGGTCACGTAAGAAAATGAGGATATGAATTCATTCGCAAAATGGGGTAAAGCAAGCCAAGGCACTCTAAACTCATTGCAGCAAATTTCCGATCCATAGCTTATATAGGAAGCAAGGCAAAAAATAATCAAGGTGTTCTTAATAAATACAAGATTTTATTCGAATTTATTTATACAATTGGAAACATGTGCAAATGAAGATGCCGCTAAACCAATGTTAAAGAGGAAAAAGGCTTAATAAAGAATTACAGTGATTAACTTTAATTGATTTAAATAAAACTAGAGGAATAAAAGTTACCAGCTTTCAACAAATTTAAAAGTTGCAATTTGTATATTGACCAGAATCCATCACAAAGCACAAGCTGGCCTTCAGTTTGACTCCAACCAATTACTGTACATCCCAGGCTGAAATTGGATTCATTAAAGAGGGAAAGTTGTGCTGTACAAATACCAAATAATTGAGCTTCCCAGATGTACAATTTATTTTACAGGCTCCTTCTAATTCCTGTAGAGACGTTAAGTATACACACGCAGGTCTTTTATTTCCTTCTAAAGTGGCAACCGGGAATTCTTTTGGTCCAAGTTGATTAAGGAATTTCAATAACGTTCCAGGTTCTGCTCTGGTTCAGGAGAAAAAAAAATCCTGGTTTTTGTTTCCCAGTGAAAGTAACATATTGATCTGCTGTGAGCTATTCTCTTCCCTACAATACAGAGATGGATCTGTCAAATTCAGCCTGTAAGCATAGCCCTATCAGTCTGCCACTGGGATTTCAATCTTTAAAAAATATACAGAAACCAGGCAAAACACTCAAATTCTGACCTGCAGCATTCATGTCCAATTATATTGCATTGCAAAGCTTATTTATTCATCTTATCTGTTTTTAATTTATTTAACTTATATGTTGCCCATCTCACTCAGAAAAGCGATTCTGGGTGGCTTAGAAAGCTGTTAGAAAGCTGTTAGCTTTTACTCTCACAATACAGCCCAGTTACTGCTGCGATTTGATGACAATAAATTGCATTTGTTCTGAAGTGTCCATGTTATTTAATTTTTTTTTAAATACAATTTTTGGACAAAGAGCCGAGTAACATTTTATAGCCCAGCCACCAGATTCCTTCAGCTAGATTTGGAAATAACCCTCTTCTTCCAAATGATAGACAATCCAACCTATCTGGAAGCTCAAAAAGTCTCTCTTTTTTTGTCATCTGTTCGTTTTTTGTTTTTTTTAAACGGGTGAAATTATCAGCCCTTGGCAATTCCCATTTCCATATAAAGTAACAGGCTGCCTTTGGCTGAGGCGGAGAGGTGTTGTAAATTATGCTGGTTTTGCTAGGGTTATGAAGGGGACAGCTGTGGCTTTTAGCAAAGACATTACTTAATATCTCTGAAAACACCTCATACTTTGCAACCTGTATGAAGAGCCTGGTAGCTCACTCAGAGCAAGGCCTACATTTCAAAGGCAACAGGTCCCAAGAGCCGGGTGGAGCTCCTCTCTTACAAGTTTTAATAGATTTAAAAATAAGCAAGAAATTAACATGTAGCTGCCTTTGCTCACCACTCTAACTTGTGGACTTCCCCTAGGCCTAGATCCAAGTGTCCCCTTTGGGACAGATGTAGCAAGAAGAGCTTTACTGCCTTGCTATTTGATGAAGAGCCAAATTATAATGGCTGAAAATGTATAGTGGCAATAATAGCGGGTACTATCTTTTTAGCTTGGCCTTCCTCTTTTATTTTTAAACAGTTTGTTAATTGTTTTCTTTTATACTGGTCTTTGACCTAAACAACTTTTGAACTGAACTAAGTGACTGAAAGAATCCTCACGTTATTCAGGTAGGCACCATCTCAATACATCAGGATGATCCTACCACTTGCAGTCAGGTGGTTTTTTTATTGTTATTTTAACTAGGAAACAGTTAAATCAACAACAGTAAAACTGGAGGACACAGGGTAGCTAGATGTAAGCTATTGGTTTGAAAGGAGAACACACTGGCTCCGAAACTTGTAGCCTTCTTTCTCTGACCCCAAAAGTCCTCACTGGAGAATGAAGCTAAGCGCCTCAAAGTGATTCTTCTCTTTGGGATACCAAGAACTACTTTTTCTAGTTTCTTTATTTGAGAAGTTTAAATCAAACAGACCATCTTGTATGAGGTGTGATTTTGCATAATTTACATTCACAGTGAAGCTGTTGATTCTCACTTTCCTAATGGCAAACGTTTGATGTGTATATGGAGAAAACCCAAAGGCTTTTAAAATACAGTGACCAAGGTCTACACACAGAGAGAGAAATGTTTCCTTTGGGAACTCCAAAGTTTGTATTTTTATTGTTTTTGGCAGACTATACTCCAGGTGATCATCGTGGCTTTACATAAAGCCAGTGAGTGGTGCATTTTGGTTAAAGCAGTATCTGCATGCATAGGTGTGTGGGTGCACCTGGGCGAAGGGGCATGGTTGACCCTGCCCCTTCACCTACCATCAGGGTTGCTGGTTGTGGATTCATTTTCTAAAGCAGTCACTATTCCCTACATGACAAGGGAGGGAGGGCATCCCAGGTTACTTTTGACCCCGATTTGCCAGCCTCAGCCTCTCTCTCCATTTGTTCCAAACTACAAAGCAACTCTATACTCTGATCAACCCGCTTCCTGGTACGATGCACATCAAAATCCAGCTCTGATCACAAACCAGGAAACTCTTCCACTCTGAATCATTCTGTTATATTCTGTTCTCCTCCCATGACCAGCCTTATTTTTGGATCAGAAGAAAAACGCCTTGTTTCGTTCATTTTTTGCTTGCCAGGTCCCAGCTGTGCTGAGTTTTCTGTGCTCACCACTTTGCAGTCCTCACGTAGCTGATGTACGATCCTGAACAGTCATTTCCGAAAAGCAAAGACCTCTCGTGTTTTAAGTCCCCTTCTGCAATCATTTCCTGACTTGGGAGATGGCTCATCCACCATGCCTCCATATGGGCAGCTATCTGAGTCTGGGTGATTTCCAGTACATTCCACGGCAGGGATATAGCCACTGTCCCACATGCCTGTTCCACAGAGTTTGCACAGGTCATGCAGACTGCAGGGGATCCGGGGTAGCAGGCGGAACTGATAGAGCAAACTCCTAGCCTGGAAGAGAGAGAGAGAGGGAGATGTATAGGCCCACTGAAGACAGCTAACTGGAATAGCTTGAGCTTGTCTAAACCATGCCTATGGTAAGTCATAATGAAGGCTGATCACACATAGATACCCGAAAACCCCTCCCACCTTGGGTACAATGTTGTGTGCGCTCCTTTAAAGTCCATACATTTCTTCCCAGAAGTTTTCGCTTGAACCCTGGACATTGATTTACCTTCCTGAGTATGAGCTCCCCGTTCATGTGCATGGCGAGGTTCCCGAAGTGTAGCAGCATCTGGTCCGTGGCCAGTTGCTGTTCAATGACATCATCCCCATAGATCACCACAATAGCCACACAGATGAAGAGATGGAGATAGTCTGTCTGCGGCAAAAGTAACCAAGAAGGTAGTTAGTACCAAAATGCTTTGAAGAGGTTTCTTGGGCTAAGAGAAAGCACCAAAAAATGGCAACAGAATAAAAAGCAATTTATGGTGATCATGAATTATATGACAAGATGGAAGGGCAACATTATTCCTATTCTAATAGAGCAGAAACTTTCAAGCAAAAGAAAGCACTTCGTGTAGTGCAGAACCTGTGGTGTGTTATGGCTTGAATTTCAGACTATGAATACAGTAGATTAATCCAGAGCTTTCATTTGCATTTCAGATGTTTTTCTCTTGTCCAATAAGGACAGCAGACTATTTTCTTTAAGGAAATAAGGGGGAGAAAAACCCACAGGAAAACAAATGTTTTGGAAAACTGGTTTTGGAATCTGCAATCTCCAGCACAGGCACCATTGGCAGATTGGCACTGTTTCCATCAGGGATATGCATGAGTGAGTGGATGCTATATAGTCCAAGAATTCTTAACCTCTAGGATGCCCAGAGCAAAGGATGAGTAAAACATTAGGTCAAATCTTGGGACCATGTGAAGGAAGGTTATAATCTTACACACTGGCTTTCCTTGAGCTGCTGCCTTCTGGCTGACTGGGCATCAAGGAAAATGATGTCCAACCAGGTGAAGGACACCAGTAGAGCAAGGCTGCTCAGACACTAACCTGAGCCCCACTGAATTCAAAGGTATCTTCAGCTGAGAAGGCAGGTACCCAGTTGTGCTGGAGATTGCATTAGGAAAGGTCAGACCTGAAAGACAGTCAGCAATGACTAAGGGAAACTGAAGACTGCCATTCTGTCACACTGCTAACAACGAGTAGGATGTTATACGTGTTCACCCTGCTTTGATTGCAGCTTCTCTGAAATATTTCTGCAGCCACAATTAGCAGGCAACATGAAGGCTGCAATGCTGCCCCCTGCTGTCAGCTGAAGGAATCAAAACCAGATACCTCCACAGCAGGAGTAGGCAACTACAGCTCCTTTACAAGCCGTGGACTTCAATTCCCAGAATTCCTGAGCCAGCTGGGAATTGAAGACCCACAGGTCAGAAAAGGGGGCATAGTTGCACACACCCACTCCAGAGACAACACACCCATTTCATAATAGCCAAGCAACTGGAATGAGCTTCCACAGGGATTTTTAGAGAGTACTATCAAAAATATTGCAAATCTTACTTAAATGAGTGTTTAGGAAAAAAGATGGCAAAACTGGTAAATCAAAATATAAAGGCTGATGCCCAAGTTAAAAAAAAAAAGATGTACTCGAATAGAATGTAAATGCGACAACTGTATTAGATTTTTTTATCCTGCCTTTATTACTTTATAAATAACTTAAGGTGGTGAATATACATAATATTCCTCCTTCTTCCTATTTTTCCCAAAACAACCACCCTGTGAGGTGGGTTGGGCTGAGAATGACTGGCCCAAAATCACCCAACTGGCTTTCTGTGGCCAAGGTGGGACTAGAACTCACTGTCTCTTATGAAATCAATGCAGGATTTAACCGTCAGATTTATTTTTTAATGCTAGCAGCCTTTAGGGCTGGCCCCACACTTAAGAACTTTGGCATTTAACACGATATGGTTTATTAATGTATAATCGAAGCTCTGATCTTTCCCTTCTGAATTAGGTTTGGCTGCAGGATTCAGTTCGTCTTCGGTAACATGTTATTCCCACAGAAGTCTAGCTCAGGCAGCTAAGAGGCAGCGAAGCCAGAGCCGGAGCCAAGAAGAGCAACCTTCCTGGCTGCCGCTCTGTGCTAATTTGAGGCAAGCTTGCTCCAGGCATTTTCTCCTCCCTTCACCCTCCCTCCTTGGACCACCACCAGAGAGCAACTATTTGGCAGAGAGAAATGAGAGTTAGCAGCATATGGTGAACGTGGTTTGGTGGCAGCTTCCATTTACAGGACAAGACCAGGTCTGACACAAACCATACGCTTGTTTTCCTGCTGTTGGGACCTGGGGCTAACCTCACAAGAGACGCTGTGGAAGTAGGGTAGGCCTGGCGCTGTCCATCTCTCTCTCTCTCTCTATCTCTCTCTCTCTCTCTCTCTCTCTCTCTCTCTCTCTGGAGAGAGCTTGCACAGAGCAGCCATCAACATTTACTCTCGGGAGGGGCATGGCAGCCGAACTGCGGAGGCAACTGCACAGCAGGCAGAAGGCCTGTCAGGCTGATGGTGGCCACAGCAACAAGAGAGGCTCGGGAGCTTCAAAATGAATCATCAAGAGGGAAATTTACATCTGTTTGTGTAATGTCAGAGGAGACAAAGGGGGCAGGGGACACGGAAGGGAAGGCCAGAAGATCACTCGGAGGAGATCAGGAAGCATGTTCGGCTTATCCCTATCAAGGCTGGGACAGGGAGCTGGAAAGCAGGGAGTGCAACGGGCAGCAGTTCCCGCTGGGCGGAATGCAGGGCCCAGAGCAAGCTGCTCCCGGGCCTCACCTGATAATGAGCCCAGCAGGCTTCCCACATGCGCAGGGCTTCGGCGTCCGGAAACTCTCGCTTAAAGCAGAGGAGGATCCAGCGGTGACAAAAAAGCATCTGAAGGCCATCCTCCCCGAGGGAAGCCAGGTGCTGGTAAAAGCGTAGGTGCATCAACCGCAGCAGTTCTCGCAGGTACATCTGCAAAGAGACAATGGTGCTCGGCTCAGCCACAGCCAGGGAAGGAGAGAAAGAGGGACACCCACGGTTGCGCCTTCCGGTTTTCCTACATTCCCTCTTTACACCGTCCTGGATTAATAGAAGCTCATAGGCCTCCCAGAACTGGCTTCATCGATTGTTGGCTCCACCGATTCAAAAAATAACATGCTGACAACAAAAATGCTGGATCTGGGCAAGAAGCCCTGGGAGCTGCCAGGAAGTGCATATTTCTGTATTGCCAGGGCCTCTTGCGAGCACAACCTCCCCGTTTCTGCTTCTCTGACAGAACTGCTCACACCCTTCTGTTTCTCTTGCGGGATACACAGGGTCTTTGGTAGCTCCAGGTGCAGATTCCATGCTTTGGATTTCTTGGGAAATGACAGGGAAGGGAATGGAGAGGAAACAGAGAAGACCCTCAGCTCCAAACCTCACCAGCTGCTTCTCCATATCCTCATCCCGAGGGGAGCTGATAAAGATCGTGTTCTGCATCAAACCAACAAAGCACCAGAAAGTATCCGATTCATCCAGAACCTCAGCAAGGATGGGGGCCACGAGGTCAGACATTCCCTGGGAATAGCCAATGTCCGGGTTGTACACTGCATAGTTCAGCAAGATCCGCCTAAGAAGAGGACAATTTAAAAAAAAGAAAAAAACAGAAAGTGAGATTAGGAATGATGGAAGTCAG
Source organism: Oxyrhabdium leporinum (assembly GCA_032468155.1). Taxonomy (NCBI): domain Eukaryota; kingdom Metazoa; phylum Chordata; class Lepidosauria; order Squamata; family Cyclocoridae; genus Oxyrhabdium; species Oxyrhabdium leporinum. The sequence goes on from JANHFL010003292.1 coordinate 368,287, forward strand.
AGAGTTCCGTTCTTCTCTTGTCAAGGAACCATTGGCCAGAAGCTTCTTTTAAAACAAAAGAAAATGGGGAGAAAAGGACAACTACGACACAGAAAGTACATAACTTCCAGGAGAACAGGAACCCCTGAGCTACCTAGAGGTCTGAGATAAAGCATTCTCTCTCTGTTTTAATCTCCCACCTGCAGTATTTTATTTATTTGCACTGAGCATAAAACTCACATTTTCCTGGGTTGCTGTCCAGCAGCCTTTCCCAACCTAATGCCCTTCCGTTAACACCTCCCTTAATTCCCACCCAGAATATATTTGGAACCTACTAGCTATGAATTTGGAGACAGGCAAGCCATATTTGGAAGGTCCCAGAATGTGAAAGGCTGTTTAAAGAGACAAAGCAGGCGAAACATTTGAAACTGCTTTACACTGAGTAAGATTAGGCACTTCAAGAGAAAAAGCCTGTGACTTTCTCAGTTTGCCCGGAAATCCTCTGGAGGATTTTGCCCAAAGCGGAAATGAATTTGGATTTACCAATAAAGGGCGCTCAGTGTACTGTTTGGTACTAATTGGGAAAAAATGATCACCTCATAGTCTCCACGTTGGGGTTGTTCTCTCCTCGAAAAAACTGGTTACTGCGGTCAGTCCTCACCACGTCTTTATCAACGGTGAACTGCACATTCCTCCAGAAGGCCTTTTGCTCCTCTGGTGCTAGGGAGAGCCTGAGGAACACAGGAGTTATTGCACACCTATGCTAGAGCTTTGCAGTGTGTCAGATTTGATTGGGAAGAGACGCTTTGGAATGCTTGGGAGTGCGTATCCAGCACCTGCTGCTACTCATTAAGGCACACGTGGTCTTTCTTTTAGGCAACTGCAAAGGGTTTCAGATGCAGCTATGCCATCCTAGAAACTTCTTGAATGAGCTGCAGATGGGGGCGATGTTTGCATTCGAAAGCATTCTCTTCCAGATACAAAGCATTGCACAGCCCTAATGTGTACTACTGGGACACACAGGAGTAAACCAAACACAGCACACGAAATGATGAGTAGTCTGGTTTTTTTAAAAAAAAGCAGTTATGCACAGTTTTGCATTAGCTTAAAATCGGTAAACACCACCCTAAAATTTCAACTCATCTGATTGTTGGAGGTGGAATTATCACTACCCTGGCTTCTTTTGCAAGAGGTTACAAAATTCAAAACAGCCAAAACGGCCTTCTTTCCCAATGCACCTAAATGTGCTTCTGATGATGATGGGACCAGGGGAAAACTTTGCCTGAAGACGTTCAACCTATGCAGTTCTAAAGGGAAGAATGCAGCCCTTCAACTAACCAAGACCCAAGATACAATCCAATAATCTGAAAAATATACCGTGTAATAAGGGAGGCACATGCATCCTACAACTCACCCTCATCAATTGCCTGAATGCAGGGTTCTATATTTGTTGAAATTTCTAAACATTTCTGAAAGGCAGACCCATGAACAGTGTGCTACTATAACCCAAATTGGACAGTGTGTGTCGGGGGTGCAAGACAAAGTGCTAGTTTTCATTGTGCAAATACATTCCTGGTCAGGTTCAGTGGTGAAGTCACCATATGCAAATAAAAAAGCTTGAATTTTCACAGTGCGTGTCACCCAAGTAACAGTCTGAAACTGATTTCCTGCTCTTCCTTCCAATTGACCACAAAGCTTCAGGTTCTTCTTTTTAGCTCCTTCTGAAAAATGTGTTCAGATACCTTGGAATTTGATAGAAAGTAGAGACAGACTGGCTATCATCGGAGATTATGGGTACTATCAAGCCCTAAAACTTTGGATGACCTTTGCTAGCAGTTGTTGGTGTGTGTAAATACAGTCAGCCCCATAGATTCAATTGTTATGTCTAGATATTTATGATTTGGCATGTGTGAAACCAGCTGCGATTTATTCAACAAATCATATTTTAAGAAATTATGGCTCAATGTGACATATGAATCAGGTCTGTGAAGTACTTCACTTGGAATTCTTTCCCAGCCAAATCTCCATCTCTCCACCATAATGGTACTGGGTATTCCCTACTCCTGTTTCTAATAACATAGATGCTTTGAGCAGGGGATTGGTCCTTAGTTATGAGAGAATCAGTTTGGTGTAATGGTCAAGGTGCTGGCCTAGAAACCAGGAGATTGGGAGTTCTGGGCCTGTCTTAGGCATAATAGGCAAATGGGGTGACTTTGGATCCATCCTTCATCTCAGCCCAGGGGTTTTTGTGGAGAAAACAAACATATCACCTTGAGGGATTTTGTATGTATGTATGTACTGTATGTAGGGACTGGTAGTCCTCAACTTACAACACAATTAGATTTCTGGTTGTTAAGTCTGCTAATCGGGTTGTAAGTACAACCTTATTCTTTCAAACTGGCTAAAACCTCTGCAAATCATGGTCATGTGTTCACAAGATGCTGCAACTGGATGTAAAGGCGAGACGGTTGCTTGAAATATGGTCATGTCACTGTGTGGGGTGGGAGGTGGGAGACAGCATTTTATGACAGTGAGAAGTATTTTACTGTAAAACATCCATTACAGGCCCATCATAATTTCAGAAAGTTGAGAACTCTGTGTGTGTGTGTGTATGTAAATATAATATATAAATGAAAGGTGGTATAGAAAGATGATGAGGACAAGCATGAGGATAAGAGGATGGAAGAAGAGCAGGGTGAGGTAATTTTACAACAGTATCTTGACCCTTTAGCCATCTCTTCCCGGCCACCTTTTCTGTTGGATCTGAAAATATTCCTCTCTCTTGGCAATACGGAGAGCCTCCCTTTCTTCCGAAGTGGATTCATAGCTATAGTAGCGCAACAAGAAGGGCCAAACTTCGCCACGGATTGAGACATCGATCCCGCCAAAGAAAATAGCCTAGGGTGGGAAGAAGAATGAGAACCTCGTTCAGAGAAAAGTGCCGGCGTTATGGAGCTCTTTTTACTCTGCCTGACAAGAGCTCCCTTGATTCAGGAGCCCACAATCTGCATATGCTGGGAGGGAAAGCAGAGCCCTCCCATTTCCCAGGGGAGATACAAATCAAGCTCATTTCAATGTCAATAAGTCCCCTGGAGGGCCCGTACAATTAACGCATCATTCTCACGTCACAACTTAATCCCCAATCTTGGAAACGGTACACTTGGACCCTGCCTTGCACAGATATTTCCACCACCTCCTATTTAGTCCAAGCCAGACAGTTTTGAGCACTTTCTTGAGGCCTGAGGAGAGAGGCACAAGCACCCGTGGCAATAGCTGCAGATCCTCCTAACTCAATGAGCAGTGACCAACAACAGCTTAGTAGCAATCCGATTTAGGAAGGAGGCTGTTTGTGTGTGTGTGTGTGTGTGTGTGTTCTGTTGCACTTAACTAGTTCAGTTCCTTTCCTCTTGCCAGGATTAGGCCCAAACCAGGGACAATAGGCAGAATTCATTAAACTCCGGAGTCTGGCAGAGGCTCTCTGCTAAAACCCACAGAGCAAAACATGCTACCGTTGAGTTGCTTCTCACCTTCCTCAGCTTGTACTCTTCTTCAACTTGTCCATCCTTGTTTAAATGACGAAGCCACCCAGAGACATCTAAGCGCTTATAGGCATTCTCCTCTGGGTGGGTCTCAGAGGAGGGAAGCTTGGGCCGGCGAATGGAGAACTGCATGCAGGTCTTCACGTCGGTGAGCTGCTAATTGGAAACAAAAGAGGAAAGAGAAGGCTCGTGTCATGGCTGCATCGGCCTCAGGTCTCCAGTTCCTCTTGATACCATTCCTGAGAAAACAGCCAACCAGCCAACCTCTGGTAACTGGGGGAAAGTTGCTGGCAGGGAGGAATTAAGGTTCTGAGTCCCCTTAAAACTGCTTTGTGTTTGGCTTCCTTTCTCACCCCTCCCTGTCCAAGATCACAGTCCACCCAGCTTGCAGCCATATCTTGAGTCTGCCCAGGAATGCATGTAATAAATTACATCTGATTGGCCACATACAAAAGCCCTGCTGTTAGGGAAGAGCGAAGCAGCGGTGCCAGGCTCTCTGAGGACGCTTGCCATTCCAGGGCAAAAACTGCAGCTGACATTTAATTTAAAAATCAAAAGGTTGCTCCACACAAATGCAAGCCCCTGTGGCACTATAATGAGAGGAAAGCAGCAGGAGAAATGTGTGTTGGGGGGAGGAGGTAGGGAATTTAGAAAACCCTGTTTCTAACAAGCATCTCTGGTACCTTTAAACACATAATTAAGACCTTTGCAAAGTCTTTGTACCAATTAAAGGAAGATATGGCAGCGGGTCTTGTCAAAACAGGATTGGAATGGACTGTAAAGAGCCACAGAATGAACAATTTCCAGAAGGGGCAGCTGTGCCATTTTACTTCAACAATGAGTTTTGTAGCATATTAATGACTAATTTATTATAGTATAAGCTTTCATGAAGTACATCCGCTGGCATCAGTATACACCTAATGTTCAAGACCATGTGGGTAGTGGGAATTGACGGATTTCTGGGAACAAAACAATAAACTGAAAAGTTTGTGGAGTTGATGCTGCAGTGAACGAAAAACTGATGAGGAGATCAGCTCTTCGTTATTCCTCTCTGGACGAGAAGATGACTTGAGATTGCCCACACATGCTCTAGACTGTTACAGCTCGCAAGGAGATTGCAAGACAGCAATCTTTAGTGGGTTTACAGCTCTGGGAAACAAGGAAATAGCCATCTTAATAAAGCGGGGTCAGCTTTGAACAGACTCTAGGTTCACATACTTCCTTTTCTAATCACTTTCTGAAAATGATTGTTAATTGTTTTTCAGCTTTAGGAATTTTTGGATTGACATGTTTTACAGCACTGAATGAGTTTCCTCCAAACCTTAGCAAAAGAAGCTTTAAATATAACTTTAAGGACTGGGGAAAAATGGAATAAATACAAAAGGGTGATTAAATCTTTGATTTTAGAAAGTTTTAGAAAGTTATAAATGGACTAAAGGTCCAGATAAATTTTAAATAGGATTATGGAAGCATCCTTCCTCTGGGAAAACAACTTTTGTTTTGAATTCTTTGTTAAAACTGTAAGATAAGGCTTTAAAAATTGGACACTGTATAGAACTAGAACAAGCTAAAGATTACAGTTAAAGGAGAGGAACACTCAACTTTGACTTACAGATTGTCCTTAACCTATCACCATTTGTTTAGTGACCACTCAATATTTACAGTGGTGCTGAAAAAAGTGATTAACAACTAGTCATTGCACTCATAAGTGCCATGGTATTCCCATGATCACAATAATCATGATTTGGGCATTTAGCAACCTACATGAATTTATTATGGTTGCAGAACCCTGGGCTTATGTGATTGCTATTTGCAACCTTCTCAGCTAGCATGTGCATCCGGCAAGCAAAGTTAATAGAGGAAGCCAGATTCACCTCATGACCTTGTGATATGCTTAATAACCATGGAAAAGAAGATAGTAAAATCTGGGGTGGTCACGACTCATTGAATGACTGCATTGCTTAGCAACAGAAGTTCCAATCCCAATTGTGGTTGTTAGTTGAGGACTACCTAAACAAATACAGAATGAGGCAAAATGTTTTAACATTGGGCCTACTGAAAGATAGTTTTGAACAATGGACCCAGAAATTAATCTTAATAGTGTTGACCTCTATAGGCAGTGTCTTAAAGATGAAATGGGAATAAATTCTCCCTCACAAGATTGAGACTGATTTGAAAATGGATTTTAAAATGACAGGATAAAAGAATGATATGGCAAAAGATGTTATACTGGACATGCAAAAGAAGAAAACCAATAAACAAGCCAAGAGAGGATAATTTTCCCACCCTGGATTTACTAAAGAGGCAAGTTAAAGCTGTGAAGAATGTTATATGAAGGGACAAGGAAAAATGAAATCATAGTTCTAGGACATTTTGAAGGGTCTAAATATCAAGATGGTTAGAAATAAAAGAAAGGAATATAAAGTTGGTTTTTATGATCCAGGTTAAAAATAGATTATGCCATTTTCTCTGAGAAGCCTTAATGGCCTTTTGCTGACCGGTATTGAAATAACAAGGCTTTAAGGTTTTGGTTATAGATAAGGAGATATCAGAAGAATGTATTTGTTGTATTTAAGAAAGGATGATAAACTATTAAAATTGTAATTGTAACTTCTTTATATGCTTTTTTTCTTTACTACTGTATTTTCTTATATATTTTTTTCTCTTCTATTTTTGTTTCTATTTATTCTCTTTTTTTCTTTTCTGAATCCTTTTTTTTTTTAATGGGATTTTTTTTTTTAGTTTGGATTAGTTTTAAATTGTAATCAATTGTAATCTTTAAAATAAATTACTATTAAAAACAGACCATGTGTGCAGTAAAGATGCAGATACATCCTAGGCAAGATTTCAAACCCCTCCCCTCTCCCAAGGCTGCATGTTTTTCATCTCTCCTCACATCAAGCAAAATGGAAAAGACAAATGATTGCTTGTGCTGCTGTGCCCATGTTTATATATAGCCAACCTGTCATGCCCAATCACTGAGAGCAAATCGAACTAGGTTCAAATCTTCAACGTCCAAGTGTTGTAAGCTCCCCTCCCCCCGCCCATCCCCTCTCTAGCCTTCTTTGGCATGTCTGTAGGCATGTTAATAATCCTGCCAGTTTACTCCTGTTATGTAATGTGTTCTCTTACTAGCCCAATTTTAAAAGAAATTAGCATTTTGGATGCCTCCATTATATCTAAAATGAAGCCAGGAAGTACTGCTGTTCTTACTTCTCCAGTATAAGAAAGAACTAGCTGAGCTTTCTAGCTGAGCTTTCTGAGTTTACAAACCCAGCCAATTATCCAGAGGCTGTCAGGAAGGAGGAGGGGATCTACTGAAGTCGATTGTCATCAGGCGAATTGGTGGTTTTCCTGCACCCCTCTGCCTGCTCTAGTCTAACTTACCTGGTCTTTGAGATGTGTCTCTGTGCAATACTTCCATTGCTGAAACACTTCGGAGAGTTTATCCAGGCCACCATGGTGAAAGTGAAAAATCTTATACTGACTCTCCCGGCTAGCAACCACCAGCTGCCCGCTGGTGCAGGCCTCATCACTGAAGGAAAAGATGCAGAGAGAAATGCAGGAGAGAGTCAGCAAAATGTATTAGCCTTGTGCTTTGAGACACTACCGTATTGTGTGCATGTTACCATTTCTGCAGTGCACCAACAATATTAAGAGAGGATTTTGCTATCTTAATTTAACTGTGCGCATTTTTGTTGGCTTAAAAACACTAAAAAATGTAAACACAGACGGTAACAGGTAAGGACCAAGTGAAAAGGCCATGATAAGAAAGAAGGGTTTGCTAATAGAATAAAGAATAAAATTAATCAGTCTTATTTATCCCAAAAGGCCCAAAACGCAGTGACAAGCATAACCTACACTTAATATTACATAAGAGTCTTTAAACCCAAGTTCATTTGTTATTCAAAGCCTTTTTTATAACCATAGTTAAAAATCTGGCTGCTGCCACTGTAATCTTAGGATTTTCATCAACAAGAATAGAATTTTTACATGCTTAGAAGTATTTCTTCCTGGTTTAGATTCTAAAATAGGCCCAATAACTTCTACCCTTCCATCATCCCACCATCAGAACTGATGAAGCTTCTTGGATAAGAAGTGAAACATTTTCTTCTTCCTCAACGAAAAAACAGTCCAGTTGCCTTTTGAAGGAAAAAAAAAAAGCTCCTTTGAGACAACTATGGCCTGGATGACTGAGAATCTCCACAGACATTCCTCCTGAAAACTTTTGCAAAATTCACAATACAGTAAAATATGTTTTGAAAACATTACAGACCACACATTTAATCTGGCTTTTAAAACTGCTGCCAGAAGCTAATGCTCGAGAAAGAAAACGGGTGCTATTATCTGTCCAGCATAGTCAGAAGCTTGGGTCCAATGTGGTTCCTTCCCATTATTGCCCCCCCCCCCCCGGCCCAATCTCTTTCAAGGCCTCTCTTCATTCACTCACTTGTTTTATCATCATTTCCCTATGGAATGTGCCAGCAAGGACTGAAACAGCAAATTTCCTTGAGAACTCCAAACCGCAATCAAAATGAATTATGGAAATAATCTGACCTTACTTTGCATAATATATTCTGAGCACACACTTTGATTCCCCCCCCCACCCCCAGGGGTAGACGTTGCTTTTCATTTTCTCCCCTGCAGAGCACACACGGCTCTGATTATGAACCAGCATAGCCAAATTGTAGCTTGTGAGGTCTTGAAGAATCAGGGCATGCCACACACTTCTTGGTACCCAATAAAGGGCCTGGCCTCCATCTGGTAGTACTTACCAGATTGTTTATGGCAATCAACCTGAGCCTTGGTATGCTCAGCAAATCCTACCAACATGGATCTGGGCAAAAGAACTGAGGGACTGGCTGCCAAGGTCAGTTTGCTTCTCCCTTAAACTCCTCCTGGCAAGGCATAAATAATTATCATGCTACACAGACCTACAAGCGAGATAACAGGTGGATCCAAGGATGATTGGATAGAAAATTACTCCTTTTAACCTTAAGCTTTCTCAGGGTAATGGTGGATTAAAAAAAATCTTGTGACAGTGGGACCACTGGATCCTGTGACTCTCCAAATACCCAGCTTTGTTGGGAAGGAAAGTAACATGTTTCTAGCCCTCAACACGACATTACTGGAACTGGTGATGATACAACCAAATAATAATAGTCAGAGATCAAGGGAGTGAAAAAAGGGAGAAAAAATAGCTTGCTTGATAGTTCAAAATTATAATTTTTAAGTTTACATAATTATATTTTTCAAATCAGAACATTATTTGGATATGTATTTAAGAACAGCAGAAGAATCTGGTAGTATGAAAAATGTCTTCATATTTGTTTCATGAAACTTGCATGCCAATATTATTAACTACCTGAAAATAATAAACAAAGTTTTTCAACTCTGCCCGCTTTTAAATGAAAAAACTTCACCTTCTCTCTCATAGATTGCATTGGTTCTGGTTGTTATGGACCTTCCTTCTTTGTTAGTTTGTTTGTTTGTTTATATTTCACACTTTTTAATTGCCCATTTGCTTCAGAGAAAGGCCGGAGGTGGTCTACATGGCTTGCCTGGACCATGTCAGCCTTATCTACTCAACTGCACAATCACTAAAGATCAAAGCAAAAGGGGAAAAGGAAAGGAACAGAGAAAGGATAATATAAATCTGTATGAAATATTTAGGGCAAAGAGATCACCAAAACCTGTAGATAGACAGGCAAAAAACTAATTCCACAGCTGGGAAACAGAATGGATTGTATTGTTCCCAATTCTCAGTCATACTCATTAAGCAACAGCTAAGTATATGGCCTATCACTTACCTGTCAGCCCATACAAAACAATCTTGCCCATTTGGCACCCTCTGATGCACTGAACTACAACTTCAAAAATTATCTCTTTGAACCTGAAGAATCTGGAGGACTTTTGTTCAGCACAACTGGGAGGACATGTTAAGAGAAACATGGCAAAAAACATCCTAAATTTAAAATAGCATAGACTATATATTATTTAGGAAAATTATCAGGAAGTTGTTTTCTTGTGCATTCAGACAAATCAGTCATCAATAGACACATAGAAATAAACCATATTTGCACACCATTTTGCAACCCAGGCCAGTCTTTCTCAGTCACTTATTCAAAATACACAAGTACACAAGGTAAATGTAGTCGGAAAGTCAGCAGATGAGTATAGATAGTATCATCACTCCAAGTAACCGTGATATCGTTTCTGACCCATGTGGCAGCATAAAATCTTTTTAAGCAACGTTGTCCAAAAGAAAAGCCAAGAATGAAAACTCATTCTGGTTTTGTTGTGATATCACATGTCTAGATAACAGGGCAATGTCTGCCATGTCTGGACATAGTCAAATCTTACCTGAAAAAAAGGCGAAGAGATCTCATCTGTCCCAAGTCAACTCTGAAGACCCCACAGATCTGTTCCAAGGCAAAGACCTTCTGTTGCTCATCCCATCTAGAGGACTGGACCTGCCCATTATTCTCCTGAAACTGGGAACTGGGATCAAGGCTTGAACTGGAACTGGTTGAGCGAGTCATGTGGTTTTCACATGTGTCTCTACACCAAATGTAGAAATGGACAAATAAGAAAAAAAGGAGGTGGTATGAGACAGATCACTACTAATTGCAAGAAGCAGTGGTATAGTTGAAAGGTGAATGGGGGAAATCCAGGTAGACTCCATTTTGCTACAAAACCTGTTCTATTATCCTGGCTAGTAACTTTAACCTAAACTCACCCAGGAACATGCATGCATGCAATTACACATACATATGTGTTTACTCACATGAAAAAATGCTCCTAGAAATTTGGAAACATAATTATCTAACCCTACCTGAATCGTTAAATTATATTTGAGTAGACAAAACCTTCCAAGTTGTAAAGTAAACATACACATGAAAACTATACAGCTTAGTTAATTGCTATTGCACACGAATACTAATTCCACAAATGAACTTTTCTTATTTATTTCTCAAAATTCTCTCTCCAACCCCAAATCAATAAACTACTCTGCTCGGTAAATATCTTTCCAAATAGATGAGGATTTAGTTCAGACTGAAATAAAGAGTTACAAGGACAAAATAAAAAAATAGTGGATGTCTCAATTACCTTTGCAAAGTTGGGAGCAAGAGTCACAAAAAAGAGTGTGATTTCATTTCATTTCTTAATTGTGAATGGACAGGAGAATTTCAGTTTGTTTCATTTTCGCCAAGGGGTTAGTGGGCAAGTTTGGGTAAACTTCCCAGTTAACAAAAGCTGCATTTTATAAAAGTGGCAATTTCTCAAAAAAGATTTTCCTAGTTGCCTTTTACACAAGATGGGCGAAACACAAATCTAATAAATAAATAACCTCCTGACAAAGAAAAAACAGTGCAGCTTTGGGCAGAACTATGAGACAACTGAAAAAAAATACAACAAAAATGCAGTTTGGATAAAATAGATAGATAAGAGAGGAATCTTTCAAGGAGACCCACTAACAGCACTATTGTTTGTCATTATGTTGATTCCTCTGTCAACAATACCAAACAGGTCAAGTCATGGCTATCAAACCTCAAAAGCATCTGCCAAGTTATCCCATCTCCTTTACGTGGATGATCTGAAATTGTATGGCAAAACACTTTCTGAAATAGAATTGTTGTTCAACACTGTCCAGAAAAATGACAATGAATCATATCCTTCATCCACACAGCAATGTTGACAGATTTTACTTACTAAGGTGGATAAAATGATGTGGAATGTTGCAAATACACCTGACAGTTGAAGAAAAAGTGAAGGCACTGAAAGAATATCTGAAGTGCAATGAAGATGAAACTTGTACCATACTCCATGAAGGCTTATTGAATACTCAAAAGACTAAACTGGCCTATAAGTAAGATCAAATGAAGAATAGAAAAGAGACATGGCAAGGCAAAGTATTACACAGCAAACTAGCAGGTAACAACAAGATCTGGTAATGGCTTGAAGCAGGAAAGTTAAAAAAATAATAACAGAGGGGCTAATTCTGGCAACATAAGGCCAAGCCTTGAGGATAAATGCATACTTACTCAGATAGCAACACACAGCAAATGCCATCTCTGTAAAAAAAGCTGAAGAAATACTGGATCACATAGTTTAGCTGTTGCAAAATATTGCCCAGACTGACTATAAACAATAAAATGACAAAATAGCAACAATGGTGCATTGGATATATCTGCAAGAAATAGTAGGCGGAGGAACTAGTGGGACTACAAAATAGACAAAGTAATAGAAAATTAAGATGCCAAAGAGCTCTGAGGTTTTAGATTTCAACTAGAGATGCTGCATAATTTTGCAGATTTAACAACTTTTGTTAAGATAAAAAAGTCCAGACAGTAGATGTTGTAGTATCTAGACACCAGTATAGAAGATAAAGAACTGAAAAAAATTACAAAATACAAAGACCTGCAAATAGAAGTAGAACGACTATGACAAAAGAAAGCAAACATAGAACCAATAGTTGAATGTGCCTTGGGTGCAATCCCCAAACCACTGGAGCATCACTTGAGTACCACTGGCATTGACAAAATCACCATCTGTCAATTGTAATGTGGGAAGTATACCCCAAAAGGATAGTGCCAGAAACCTCACAGCACCAGAAACCTCAAAACAGTGCCAAAAACACTCAAGCCAGCCCTTCCCCCTTTAAGAAAATTAAGAAGCACCAGCTGTAAGGAAAACTCAGAGCAGCCTGCTAATGGCTGTTACAAAAGTAATAAAAGCTGACCACAGAAATACTTAAGTGGAGCCATTAAGATAAGGGGAATCAAGCTAAAAAAAAACCAAAACTCTCCAAGGTAAATCGAAACTCCCTTTAAACCCCAAGGACAGGAAAAACAAAAGACTTGGGACCAAGATTAATCCAGTAAATCAGGAAAACAAAACCCAGGGCAATCAGATACACATCAAAACCTATCAAGCTGCAGGAGCTTCAAAGGGGAATTAAGCATAAAAGGCTTAGATTCACACTTCCAAGCTGCTTGCAAGCCAGAAATGCTCCAGCTGTGTCACTTTTTGCTTCTTGCCTTCCTACATTAAAAGAATTCCACTTTCTGGCAGCTGGCTTCTGCATCCATTTTTTCTCAGAGTCTGTGGTATCTCCCAGCTGGGAATGAACTCAGGAAATTTCTTCCAACAGTAAAAAGCAGCTTTACTTGGAATCTCAACAGTTCTTTTCAGTTCTTTTTTAAGTGCATCAAACAACAATATCTACCTATCCCAGGTCTTTGGGAAGGACTTGACAGGCAAATAATGCCAATTCCAATCTAAACAACAGCCTCTGTGTGACAACCATAATTGTTTAATATTCATTAACTTTTTTGTACCCTTATTGTACATCACCCAGAGTCACTTGTTGTGAGATAGGTAGCTATATAAATTTAATAAATAAATTATGCTGAACGGTTCTTATGTTACTTTCCCAGATAACAACAACACACACATCTCAAGTTGTCACATCGTGTTTATTCCTATTTTTGCATCAAGCAAGATGTCTGGAAAATATAGCTGCATAGCTGCTTATTTAAGCATTTTTAGCACATTCTCTTCCTATCCAAAGCTTTGCAAAGCACACAAAGAATCCCCGAACAGCCATTATTGTTCAATTGTCTTAATTATGTCAGCAGATGCTAAGCTGCCAGAGAATTTGCATTCACTTTTACCAAGGAATAGCAGCAACCTTGTTTATGTGTGGCCTCCATTGATTTTCATAGGGTTTCTGAAAGAACAGCAACAACTGCAACTCACAAATGTTCTGCTGTCTCCATGCATTTTAGACAGGAAGATGAAAACAATCTACTTCTCAACGAGTCTCCAATTTAACTCTGTGAAAATCTGGGACATGTCGATCTTTGGAGAAGCCATCTTAAAAACCAGAAAAGCTTCTAGCTTTTGTCTATCATATCGCTAAAAGATGGAATTCAGGAAATACTTTTGGCTACTCCTTGTTGTAGCAATTTAAAATGCCTGAGGGCCATTTTCTCTTGGGGCTACTATATCATATTTGGGATCCAAAAAATGCTGCTACAGAAGAGACTGGAATGAACAAGTAGACAGGTCAAAAAAATGATTTAAGGAAATTCTGCTGCTGTGGCTCCAAAACAGAACAGAGAGTTTAAGTTTCAGAAATCTGTCCATTCCCTCCCCTGCATAATGCTAGTCCTCTCCCTGAAGAAAATCAAGAAAACCAGTAGTGTGCTGGGAAATCAGTGAATCTGAAACTGTGACCTCCAGGATCTGGAAAAGGCCAATCTATTTGAGCAATCTGAAAGGGCTCTCCTGCCAAATGATGGTTTGCAAAACAAGGGAAGGAGAAAATATAAAAGCAGCTCCCTGAAAGGTCAGTTTATGCAATGTTTTCTAATCCGCTTATTGAACAATGCAGGTGCTGAATGCTGAAGAAATCACACGCTCAGCATGCCAGTGTGAACCGTCCTAACCTGACAAAAATGCTCCCTGAGCAGGGGCCACGTGAGGCCACTGGAAGAGCCTTATTTTTAGCATTCCCCAGCAGCTGGGGTCCCTCAGGCATTCTCCAGATAGTCAGCTGGCAAGACTGCATTGTTCCCAGAGCCCTTGAGAGAAGACCAAGTTCACCACTGCAGCCTGAAACCAGACTCTGTATACACAGCTCCATAGTACAGCCACACTATTAGACAAAGCAATTGATGCCCAATGTCCCAAAATGCTAGCTCTTTTCATTAAAATCAAGGTAACTTGGGCTTTAAGTGGCATGCTCTTATTTCTGGCAGACTTTGGGCTCTTGATTTTAGGGGCCACTGATGATGCTGCCCTTTTCCCATAATCAGGACAGAACTCATGTCCTTCTGTTCTACAGAAGGAGTTTCCTCTACTCCTAAACCTACCTGAAGCTCACAGCACTACGATCAGGTGAACAAAAGCAGAAATCTATCTACATGTCCTACTACTAAAACTCTTGTTGTCGTAAAGTTTAAGTGGGTGAAATGGTACAACCTATAGGGCAACAATTTTTGAAGAAAGTACAGGTAATCCTTGGCTTACAACAGTTCATTTAGTGACTGTTTTCAAAGTTATAATGGCTCTGAAAAAAGTGACATGACCATTTGTCCACACTTATGACCGTTGCAGCATCCCCATGGTCATATGATCGAAATTTCTGTTTGGCAACTGATTCATATTTATGTTTGTAGCAATGTCCCGGGATCATGTGCACTGTTTTTATGACCGTCTGACAAGCAAAGTCAACGGGGAAGCCAGATTCACTTAACATTTGTGTTACTAATTTAACAACCACAGTGATTCACTTAACAAGTGTGGCTAGAAAGGTCGTAAAATGGGGCAAAACTCATTTAACAAATATCTCACTTAAACCTCAATTTTGGACTCAATTGTGGTTATAAGTTGAGGACTGCTTGTATCTCAAACTGGGCTAACTTTCAGAATGTGTTCAAAACTCATGACCCATGATTCCCGAAGGAATGAAATGTGCCGAAGTTGTGGATTCTTCAGTGCTAGTGGCAGCTGCAGTCATGTGATTTTCATTTTCAAAAATTCAGTGACAATTTATCAGCCAGTCTTGCAGTGCTTTGCTCCCTTTCCCCACCCAGCAGCAGCCACTTAGCTGGAAAGGGGAAGGGAAGGAAGGGAAGGGGCCGAGGAAGATAATGACAGACTGACAGGGAGTGAGGGAAATTTCTGATGCTCTCTGCCAATTTCCCTCAACTCAGTGGGGACGTTGGCAGGAAAATGGAAGTTGCTCCTGTTCCTGCTGCTTTTTTGCCCATCTATGATCATTCTGATTCTATGTTTAGGTAAGGAAATATCTCTTAAAATGACGACCTGTCACAGTTTGTCTGGTGACAGATAAATCCAGCATTATACAGTAATTCAAGTACATATGGTGCGGTATCATGACATCTAAATACTACTATTTATGTTTAGTCTAAACAGCATTTTTCTCTTTGCAAAGACCTGGGATAGGCCTCTTGAGCTGTAGATGAATCACATCGCTCTCTGCTGATGTTTTGTGAGAAACGTTATTGTATGGCATAAAAGTCCTTCCTTATATTTCTTAGGCTAGAATAAATGGCCAAGAATTACGGTGCTACAGAGCTTGGAAAAGACGTACTACTTGTTTCCTGTAGCTCTTTACAATGACAGTATTACATAAAAGCAGGTAGTTCTCGACTTACAATGATTTGTTTAGTGACCATTCAAAAGTTATAGCAGCACTGAAAAAAGTGACTTATGACTGGTCCTTTATTAAGTTATTCACTTAACAACCATGGCAAAAAATCAGGTGTGATTCAATTAACAACCGTCTTGCTTAGCAATGGAAATTCTGGACCCAATTGTGGCCATAAGTCAAGGACTGCCTGTATTAATTCCTTGTGGTCCAAAGAGGAAGAAACAACTTAAAATGCTATTAGAGACAAGTTGCGGAAAAAGGCCATCTTTGTATCAAGGACCCCACTTGTTCTACAAACACTGCTATATTTTCTATTATTGTCAAGCAGATCAATTAAAGACTTCTTGGATGTATTTGAAAATGCGCTAATCTTGTAAGTTTTACAGGCTCACTTGCATTTGCATTACTGTTTCTTCTGGGTGGTAGATATTATCAGTGATGATGCATGCAGCAGCTTACAAGACAAATAAATAAAATAAAATAATAAAATAAAGAATAGAATAGAATAGAATAGAATAACATAACATAACATAATATAACATGAAATGAAATGAAATGAAATAATAAAAGCAACTTCTGGCAAACAACCTTGGAAAACTGATGACCACAAAGCCATAAGGAGCTGGCAGTATTTGAATGACTGCACAACAGCAACAATATTAAATGACAGTGCCTGCTACCTGAAAAAACCTGCTGACCTACAGTATATAGGAAATGTAAAAAAAAAGAACACTACATGCAGTATCTGCCATTCGCTTTGCTAATGCAATTAAGTCAGCTGGATTTTATGAAGAATTCAAAATGGCTCTTGAATCATTCAGAAGCTTGCTTACTACCTAAGGACCGTCTAGAGCAGGGGTCGGGAAAAATAGCCCTTTCATGACTTGTGGACTTCAAATCCCAGAATTCCTGAGCTAGCAAGGCTGGTTCAGGAATTCTGGGAGTTGAAGTCCACAAGTC
>JANHFL010003292.1:393537-406510 GCA_032468155.1 Oxyrhabdium leporinum
CTTTCCTGACTGAGGGGTTTTTAAATGGATTTTAAATTTTTAGGGGTTAGTTTTAAAAACGGGGTTTTAAAGGATTTATATATATATATATTTATATTTTTATGTGAACCGCCCCGAGTCCTCGGAATGGGGCGGTATATAAATTTAATAAAATAAAAATAAAATAAATACTTAACCAGTGCCAATGTAGAAGCCTGGTTTGGAAGCCTGACATCTCTTGGGCAAAGCCAGAGAAGTATATGGCAGCCTCAGGGCATCGGTGCAGTAGGTGTGCCTCTTAAACTGCTCATGATTACATGCAATGGCCAGTGCCATCATTTTTAATCTAACCTTGAATGTAATCATTGAATACATGCAGTGCATTTAATAGGTCATCTAGTTTATTCATCTTTATGGGGATTTTTAAAAAAGTCTTTATACTACAAAGACCGAAGACTAGGACTTTGGTCTGTTCCAACACAAATCTTTTTACAGTCTTCAATCAGTTTGAATGCTTAGGAGAAACACAGGAAAAATCATCCCATAATTAACAAGATTTCATCTACTCAATGCTATTTCCCATTCCCCCCCCCCCCTTGAAACTCGCCTATTAGGGAGTATGGTTGGCCAGGAGAAAAATACCACGCAGTATTAAATACATCCCATCTTTCATAGTCCATCTTTCATTCATAAGTTCAAGGCAACCTATCAAGCACTTTCTTCTGTTTCCCCCTCCTCCCCCGGGGGTAAGGATGAGCTGAGAGAGTGACTGGCCCATCAGCTAGTCACCAAGTCAGCTTCCAGCTTTGAATGTGGATTAGAATATGGGTATCCCTAGTCCCAGTCAACCACACCAACAATATCTTTCTTTATTCATTCAACTGAAGTTTAAAAATAGTACACAAGTAGTCCTCGACTTACAACAATTAAGCCAAAATTTTCTGTTGTCAAGTGAAACATTTGTTAAGTGAGTTTTGCCCCATTTTATGACCTTCCTTGCCACAGTTGTTAAGTGAATCGCTGCAGTTGGTAAATTAGTAATCTGGGAGTTAGGTGAATCTGACTTCCCCACCGACCTTGCTAGTGGGAAAAGCTGATCACATGACCTTGGGACACAGTTGTTAATATGAACCAGCTGCCAAGTATCTGAATTCTGATGACATGACCATGGGCATGCTGCAAACTTCGTAATTGTGTAAAATGGTCATAAATCACATTTTTCAGTGCCGTTGTACCTTTGAACGGTCACTAAATGAACTGTAAGTCGAGGACTACCTGTATAAGTTTTTAAGATGATCAAGAGTACTTATTTGGTTAAAAAAAAACTTGAAGAAAATGGATGATAGGATGGAGAGAAGACAGCATCCAAGTCACACCTAATGCAGGTTATAGTCTAAGATTGTGGAAGTCCTCTTGGTGGATTGTTAATCAGCTACATTCTTGGATCAACATGGATTTTCATTCTTTTCAAATAAGCAGGTTTTGTATTCTGCCTGGCCTTTCAAAGGCTATTATCATATAAACGAAGACAGTCTGCTGCCAAATAAATATCAAGAAGGTCTTAGAGCAAGTGCTTTGGGGGGAAAAACTATAACCTGCATCCAAAAACCCATTTCCAATTAGCCATTTTGCAATATAACTGGTAGGCCGCATGAGGGCACTCGCCTCTTACACCGAACGTGAATAAACTCACAAGCAGGCAAATGTATGACCCGGCACTAAATTGGAGCATTGTGGCTTCAGTCACATTCTACAAATAAAATATACATCTTCACCCTAGAACAGCAGATGCTCAGTTCACCCCAGGCAAATTGTATTAGAAGGAGATCACAGCATTGAAACAATAATATGCCAAGCCACGGCACTGTACTTCTGGAGGGAAGCAGAGAGAAATCAGCTAAGTCATTTTTATAAACCTTGGCTGCCTAGACTACGTGGTTGGGTAGTATTTATATAACCAAAATAGTTCAGAAGAGTGTGTAAATACCAGCGATCTTCAAAATTCTTGCTTAGACAAGAAGTTACAAAATGCAACACAAAGGGAAGAAATAAGAAGGCCCGCAGAACAGGTGAAATGCTCCGTGAGGCAAAGTCATACAACTCTTTTCAAAATTACCCAGGTAACAGCATAATGAACATAAATCATAAAAGCATACGCAGGGCGATGGTTATATTTTTGTTCATTAAAAAAAAAGTTATGTTGTACCATAGAACAGAAATTTCTCTAACCTGAAATAATACCGGCAGTTGCTTATAGTCACAAAAGAATCCAGACAGCCATATAGAAATTATTCTTCATGTGAAACTAATAATAATAATGATAGGACCATAAAATATAGAAAGTAATAGAAAATGAAGAAGCTAAAATGTTCTGGGACTTTCAACAGACAAGCACCTGTCCCATACATCCAGACTTAACAATTGTTGATAACAAAGATAAAAGAAGTTTGGTTAGTGGACATAGCAGAATTTAAAGAGAAAGCACTGGGAGGGGGGAGGGGAATCACCAAGTACAAAGATGTGCAAATAGAAGTAGAACAACTGTGGCAAAAGAAAGCAAAGATAGTGCCAATAGGTGCTTTGGGTGCAATCCCTAAACAACTGGAGCATCACTTGAATATTATCACCATTGACAAAATCACCATTAGTCAATTGCAAAAGGCAGCTTACATTCTGTGACCATACCCATCAAACAGCAACATCTGCTTATCCCAGTCCTTGGGAAGGACTCAGTAGGTGGATGAAAATGCCAAATCCAGTCTAAATATCTGGCTGACTGTGCAATGAACCGTAATAACTTAAGACCCAATGAAAGGAACAACACCAGGAAACTCTAGGCCAATAACATGCTAGCCATGTTTACTTTACTCAAAGGTATAATAGCAAGTACTATTACTGCAGTACTATTATTATTTACAATAAATTACATTCAAGATTATTTAGGAAAAAAATAACATCCTTCTAGTGGAACAGAAGGAAATAAAAGGAAAAGCAGTGGAATAAAAGATCACTTTCTGATTGATAAAATGGTTTTGGAGAATTGTAAAAAGGTAAAAAACCAATTTACACATAGTCTGGTTTGCTTATAAAAAGGCATTTCATTCATTACCACATAGTTGGACCATCAAATATTTGGAAACAACTAGTATCAGTAAAAACATTAGAATGTTTATAGAAAAAAATAATGAAGCAGTGGACGATGAATTTGGAGGTTGGAAATGAAAAATATGGGCTTCTCAACATTAGGAGAGGCATCTTCCAGGGTTACTTATTATCACTTTTGTTATTTGTTATTACTATGTTCCTGCTTTCAATGATTTTAAAGAAAACAAATCTTGGCTACCAAATAGCAAAAAAAAAATGTTAATAGAATCTCACATTGGCCATATATACACTGAAGCTTTATGGAAAATCAGAAATACAGTCATTGACGAATATCATAAGGATTTTTAGCACAGGTATAGCAATGGCCTAGAGAAATGTCCTACATTAGCAATAAATTGGGTAAAATCATGAACAATGATAGAATTGAAATGCCAAATGGTCAAACCATTAGGATGACGCCTACAAGTATTGAGCATTTTATCATTGCATAATATCAAGTATACACGTTAAAAATGTGATTAGTAAGAAGTGTATCCACAGAAGGAACTTCTCCACAAGGGACCTTCTATGGCTGGGTACAGAAACAAAACTCCAATCTTAAGGATCCAAGCTTCATATTCTGCAGCCCACCTTAGGATTTCCCCTCAGCTCCATTCACAGAAGGGAACTGCTTCAGCGGACTAGTGAAATGAAGCTTGGATCCTGAAGATTTGAGCTTCATTTCTGCAGCCCCCAGAGGAGTTTGTCTCCCCTCAATGTGGGGAAGAGAACTACTCTGGCAGGCTGCAGAAACAGAACTGGGATCTTCAGGATCTGAAACCCTTTGGAGTTCCTGTCCTCTCTATGTGTGAGGAGTTGCAGAAGTGGGGCTCATCCAAGCTTCCTTTCTGCAGCCTGCTGGAGAAGTCCCCCTTTCCTCTAGAGGCAGCTCTTTTGCTTTCGAACGGTTGCTTGTGGGGTTGGGGGATGACGAATAACAACTCCACTCAAGCTGAGATTCCCTCCTGACAGGGACCATCTCACTCTCAAAGAAGTGCCTGCCAGGAGGGAATCTCAGCTCTACGGCAAGTGGTAGCAGCTTGCAACTTTCTCTACTGGTTTCTCCATGACTTTATGGGGAAGATTGTGATATCGAAGGGGTGCTTGGCAACTGTTTGTAAGTTCATACAGGTTGCCAAGCAACCAGATTGTAATCATGTGGTTGTGGGGCAGCTCGACATTTTACGAAAACCTAAAATGCTTTATGGATCATAAAGCATCCTTTCCAAGGCCTTTGTATTTCTGAACAGTAATTAAAAAAAATAAGTCATAAATTGAGGACTATCTGTTCATGGTGAATTTCTGCAAAAGATCAAAAAGAAGGTGGATAAAGATAAAACCTGGCAATAGTTAACAACTGGAATATTGAAAAAGAAACTGAAGGTTTGATTTTGGCTGCTTGAGAGCAAGTTATTCAATTTAATACAATCAGGGACAGAACTGAAAAATCATCAAATGATTCAAAATGCAGATTATGCAAGCAGGCAGAAGAAACAGTAGATCATATGCTTAGCTCATGCAAGAAGATCACATAAACTATGTATAAACAATGACATGACAGTCACCAAAATACTTCACTGGAACATCTGTAAAATTATCATGTGCCAATAATGAAAAATTGGTTGGAACATAGAGTTGAAAAAATAGCTGAAAATAAATAGGTTAAATTTCCAAACTTAAGGTCTTGGTTCATAATGCACCAAATTTAACCGTGATTGAAAAGAAGGAAGTATGGATAATTGATGTGGCAATATCCAGACATAGAGCAGAAGATAAAGATTTGGAGAAGATCAGAAAATATCAAGACCTGAAAGATTATTCACAAGAATAATTCACAAGAAATGAAAGATTACGGCTAAAACCAGGCTGCTGGTTCCAGTTATCGGCACACAATAAGACCTTGGGCAGCATGAAATTGATGTGAGTTGATGAAAATTCTGTCAATTACAAAAGCCCACACTGCAAAGTTTCACGCATATATTACACTGATATATTACAACATTCTAGGGAATGACTTGATGCATATGAAGGCCAAGACTAGCTAAAGGGCAACTGCAAATTCATATTTCTATGTACACAATAATAATTTATTCAATTTGTATGCCACCGAACTCTCAACAGTTCTGGGTGACTCACAACAATCATAAAAATTCAAATAAAATCACCAAACATAAAAAATAAAGATAAAAGATGGCAAACATGCTGAGGCAAAAAAGTCTCACTTTCCCTTGCCAAAGGTTTGGGTGAAGAGCGTCTTCCTAGCTCTTCTAAATAAACATTTTTTAATCAATTAGGTATATTTGCTATGAAAATATATGAAACACATATTTAAATAATTGTTGTGGTAAGCAGAGCAACTTCAGACAATGTCTAGAATTGTATTTTCATTGAAACGGCCATCTCAAAACAAGTAAGTTGACAGCACCCCTGACAGTATTTGATCTTCTGTCTACTGCATTAAAGGAATCACTAAGTTGAATGACAAGTTGATTCAGTCCTTTGATTTCTTTGTAGAGTTCTTAAAGACAGATTTCTATGGCAATCTTATAATCCTTTCATGAAGTAAATCTCGATGAGCTCAACCGGATTTACATCTGGGTAAGCATGCTGTTCTTGCTCTAATGAAAGCCATTGTTGATACCTCTCTGCATATAACTCAGAGCAAGTGATTCAAGAATCGGGTGACTTACATTTGTGGGACTTACCCATTTTGTTTTGAACTGGGCTCTGTTTGAGTAGCACATGAATGTCAACTCACCGGTTTTCATTAACCAGGAACATAGAGCTAACATTTTCCACAAGTGCTTCGCTTATGGGTGAGAGGCAGAATGGAGAAGAGAAGGCATCTGAATCCGAGTCAAATGTGCTATCTTTGCTAACATCATCGGCAGACAACTCCAAAGAGCCTTCATCTTCTCCTGTCTCCAAACGGCCCTCCAGCCCTTCCTCTACGGACTCCTCTAATCGGTTCTGTTCATCCTGAGAACTGATTGTCGATAAAATTCCTGAGTCACTGTGAGCAGGCTGAGCGGAGCTGTGGATGTTGCATGTGGCCGAGCAGCTGTGGGACAATTTGTCCCCTTCTTCTGAAGGGGGGCTGACATGAGCCACATCCCTTACCAGCTGTGACACAGTCAAAATGTCCTCCTCTTCCTTTGGGGTCTCAGCTTGCTTCTGCTCAACAGAAGAAGCCTGCATAGGGATGCCAAAACCCTGAGTGTGTCTGTTGCGCTTGCGGGGAGCCTTGCGGACAGGGGAGCTCTCGGGCGTGATGTAACGGAGAGCTTCTTCATCCTGCCTCTGAATGCGGGAGTTGGGGACCCAGGCCAGGATAAGCGTGGTTCCAAGCAGCTCATCCTTCTCCATGTACAAGCATAAGTAGCCTGCAAAAGAAGACAGGGACTTAGACTTACAGTCAACCCTCAGCTTTCTGGACTTCACATGATGTGGAAACGCGGCTATTCCTTTAATTTCTAGCAAGTGACTGGCCTCTTCTCAATGCTACAAGTTTTCCCTCCTCATATAAGAGTGTCCTTGAAGATATCCTACATCAACATTTTGACCGACAGATTCCTCATGATGTGTTTCCTATTATCCAAATAAACACACAGAACAAGCCAGTTGGAGTTCTGCATGAGATTATTAGTCTTGATTCTTTCTAACTGTTGTTTCTGCTGTTGCTTTAAATTGTTGTACACATCTTTGCATACATGATTCTACTGATCTTAATCCTTTTTTTATGCATTAATTCACAACCTCTCTCTCACCCCCCCACCCTCCCCCCCATCCCCCAAGGTAGAGAAGAGTCTTTTCCTTGAAATCCCCTGTACACAGGGTATCTGGGCAATATAAAACAATTTCTTGCTTCCAATTTTTCTTACTGAAATATACATAATATATTTAAGCTTTCTAATAAATACAGGTAATCCCACATTCGTTTTGTGACCGTTCAAAGTTACAACAGCACTGAAAAAAGGGAACTATGACCATTTTTCACACTTATGACCACTGCAGCATCCCCATGGTCACGTGATCAAAATTTAGATGTTTGGCATTTGGCTCATATTTACGTAATGTCCCAGGGTTATATGATCACCTTTTGCAAACTTCTGATATACAAAGTCAGTGAGGAAGCCAGGTTCACTTAATAACCATGTTACTAACTTAGTAACTGCAATGATTCACTTACCAACTGTGGCAAGAAAGTTTGTAAAATGGGGCAAAACTTACTTAACAAATGTCTTGTTTAGCAACAGAAATGTCGGGCTCAATTGTGGTTATAAATCGAGGACTACCTATAATATTCTTTTTGGGATTTTTAAAAAGAAAGTAAGAATTAAAATAAATCTATTAAGCTGCCATACACCCTAATGTTTTTCTTAAAATTCAATCTATCCCAGCACTATAGACACTTAAGCACAATGACTTCAAAGTAAAATGTGCACTCTGATGTTATGACCCAACCTTTGCCCCTTTATTTTTATATCATCATTTCACTTGCAAGGATATAAAAGTTTATAGAGAGCACAGAGAATGGCCAGTAGAGGGACCTGCTACCAAGGCAATGGTCAGATAAGCAGGGCTTGAGCCCAGGCCAAGGAAATAACCTGAGAAAACAAGCCCCTCCCTAGTTCACAGAAAAGGAGGGAGGGGAAGCACAATCTGACCTGCAAACTTCTGTTAACTAGAGCTATTGCAATAAAAGACCTATATAATTATATAATTATTGACCTAAATAATAATTGGTTTCTTGGTCTGGTCTTCCTTGTCGGGCTGTCAAAGGCAGTCTGAATTGCAATGCAAGTTTCATCACTTGCGCACTTTGTAGCTGCCTATGTCAGAGAAGACCAAAATGTTGGCTTCTGTGGATGACGTTGTCTTGTCCTGCAACACTCAGAAACTGATTAATGATAATAATAATAATAATAATAATAATAATAATAATAATAATAATAATAATAATAATAATAATAATAATAATAATAATAAAGGCCTCTGAACACAAAAAGCTGCTTGCATTTGCTCTGAAGCAAAGCCAAGTGCTATAAAGGTAATAAAAATCTAAACAAAAGAAATACACATAGTCCTCAAATTACAATGTCAATTGGGACCATTGCCACCATTACCGTTGCTAAGTGATACGATCATAAAATGCAAGTTCAAGTGACCATATCACTTAGCAAAGAGAATCCAGGCAGTCCAAGTTGTCCCAAAAATCATAGGTCATTAAGCAGGAAATGGAGGGTGTCCCCAGTCAGGAGCACAGAGCTGCCATGGGGGGGGAGGCTATCATGGGAGAGGGAGGCCCTGGGAGGTCTGGAACGCCAAGTTGTGGGGCGATGCAGTGCACCATGAACTCAGGAAGGCAGGGAAAGAAAGCATCGGGTGCATACATGAATGTGTGTGAGCACAGGGAGGCCTGGGGAAAAAGAACATGGGGTATATGTGTATGTGCAAGTGCAGGGAGAACAGGGGAAAAGGTCACAATGTGTGTCTGTGCAGGCACAGGGAAGCTGAGGAAAGAGGGTATGAAGTGCATGTATGTGGGTGCAGGGCAGCTGGGGAAAGATGGCAGGGGTTCATGTGTGCAAGAGCAACAGGGAGGCCAAGAAAAGAAGATGTGGTGTATGTGCATGGTCAGGGCAATGGGGTTGGGGGAAGACTTATCCAACTGATTTGCAACCTTCTCTGCTGGCTTGTCCATTAATTTTGTTTGTATGAAGCTGTCAGTAATGGTGATCATGTGACTGCAGGGTGCTGCGACTGGCTGTTAGTGTGAGCTGGTTGCCAAGTGCCTGAATTTGTTCACATGACTGCAAGGAGCATTGCAGTAGCCAGAAGTTCGTTGAGATGGGTGGCTATAGAAATCGATCAGTCAATCAATCAAGTAAATAAATACTCTGAGGACCATTCATAAGTCCCTTCAGTCAGTGCCATCATAACTTCTAATAGTCGCTAAACTCAACTAACCCGTGAACTACTTGTATGTCATATTCAAAGGGATATATGAAAAATATGAATTTGTTTCAAATTCTACCTATACACGAGTGATTGGGGAACCAATATAAAACACTAACTTACATTTTACTAATACAAGACTTTTGATAAATGAAATGAGACCTTATAGTAGATGCTTCTACTGCTGCTGATCTGTATCGTAGGCACAGAGTCATTAACTATATGTAATAGGAATAATAATCATGCTTCAAATTTATATGCCTGCTATAAAAGGCAGCCACTGACATGGAAACAAATGGGGTGAATATTATACGCCACAAATGCACTGGGTTAGAATGCAAGAGACTGAGTTCAAGTCCCACATTATTTTTTTACTTATTTAATTAAAAACATTTAATTACAGTGGAATGTGTTTTCTACAGGTATAAATTTTATTGTACACTATCCAGGGTCCCTCTGTAAAGGACATGGTCAGTTCTTAAATATGCTATATAAATGAATAAAAATAAATTAAAATTTCATTTGTATTTTTCTGATATTTGCAAAATCACATAATGGTGCTTGCTGGCTGAAACGATTCTTTTTTGTGTTAAAGCTTATGAAAGCAAAACAAACATTACAAAATCTAATTCTAGATCTTCTTAATATACTTTAATCCTAAAATGAGGCTCCCATTTTAGAAGTTCTAATATAGCACATGCCACCTCATACTCAAGCTAAAATAAAACCAAGGGAAGGAAATATTTTACACCGAACTAGGAAACTCAGAGAAGGAATAACTGAGACACACTATCTTACTGCCGAGAGTTAGCCACTCCCCCTGGATCCATAAACAAAGGAGAAACCAGCTGAAGGTATACAGGGTGAGAGCTGAAAAGGGTAGTAAGGGAAACGTAAGGAAATAGCTAAAGCTCTCTTCAAGAATTTTAAGTAAGTATGGAGGGAAGGGATGTTACACTTCATTCCTAACAGTCCATGCTGACAGGGAACACTGGAAAAGGAGTACCCTACTGACCTAGGTACTGTACTCCAATCCCCAAGAGAACAGCAACTGTATTTAGTGTTATATGTTAACACCAGTCTTGAATGTTGCTGATAACAAAGCGAGATCAGAGAGGAGCAGGGTAGGATTGAAGTGCATGCCTCAGTTCCCTCTACATTTATAAGCATTAGATGCTTGAAGAGGGTTTCAGAGATTCTTGTACACACACAGTCCTAAAGAGACTTTCTTGATGTTTGCTAGCAATCCTCACCTGGATGATGTTCCACAACACCTTGCAGCATCTCAGGGGGGTGGACACAAACATTGTTCTTGGAATAGATAATCTCTCCATCCAAGATGGAAGACGAACCACCACAGCTGCTGCTGGCATTTAAGGTCAGGAGATCAGATGCTTTGGAAGAGGCACGACGGAGGAGTCTTCCCAGAGACATTGCCAAGGAAATGTTTCCATTCTCTATCAGCTTCAGTCAAGCACCTAATTCAGAGAGTAAGGTCTGCCCAGGGAAAACAAAAAGCAAAACCACACACATACACAAATTAGAATAGATGCAACGAACAGGTAACAACAGAAAGACACATCGCTCCCTTCTCTTCATTCAAATGAAGTACTTTGGTTGGGATGGTCTAAGAAGCTATCTGACCTTTATGCTGTCACTCGCCCTACTAAAAGTTAGTAAAGAAAACTCAACATTAAAGTCAAGTCTTCATAATACAATTCCTACTTACAACTTTAGGTGACTTCTTGTACCTCACGAGTGCTCACCAAGGCTTATAACATGAGCCTTTCTGAATTTGCTGTATGTTTTACTGATTTTCCTTCAAGGTATTAGACCTGCCATTGATTTGGACTGTACTATATTAACCCCTATTTTTCTCACTCAAGCACTGGTAAACCAAATACTGCTTCACTTCTAGATGTATGGCTTCAACCTCAGGTTTTTAATGCTACGTTCGACACTAGACTTACTTTATCCTGTAGCTGAGCTGAGATGCAAAGATGCAAACTAATTTAGGAAATGTATGAAACCCTCTCATAAGCTAGTCATATAAGAAACAAATGAAAAGCAGATATTATGCAAAAAAAAACCCAAACCTTTGGATGCTGCAATAAGTCTCTGAAACAAATATCCCCAGTGAAGAGTTAATTTTAGCTCAGAAAGATGTTGACAGTAAACACATTTGCATCTGTTATTTATTTGTTCTACTTCTTTATTGGATGAATTTGGGAAAATGCCTTCAGACAAAATACCTTAAGTCAGGGGTGTCAAACTCGATTTCATTGAGGGCCGCATCAGCATTGTGTTTGACCTTGGGGGGGGGCACGGTGGACATGGCCAGCTAGACATCACTCGTGTTGGGGGCGCTTTTGGTGGCCCGAGCACTCTGCCAGCAAAAATGGGCTCCTGAGCTCCATTTCCAGCTGCAATGGCCTCCTGCAAACCTCTGCCAGGGGAAACGGAGCCCGAGAGGGCCACACACGGTCATCCTGAGCTCCATTTTCCCTGGCAGAGGCACTGCGGGCCAGCTGTTTCCAGGAGGCCCCACAGGCAAATCTACGCACCCTGTGGGCCGGATTCGGTCCCTGGGCCTTGAGTTTAACACCCCTGCCTTAAGTGGATCAGCATAAGGATGCAGTCTGAACCCTACTGTCACTGCTCTAGCATAGCAACAAAGCTTTGTTGAGTCCTGTGGAAGGAAAGGTTGCCTCTTGAAGGCACACACAATCTTCCTCTTGTGCTCCGGAGAGAGCCAGCCTAGCCTCTTCTAATTTCCATGGCCTTGAAAGCAACTGTAACATCAAAGATACCAACCAAGGCACTGCAGAGCAGCAAGAGCTTTTTGGTTTAAGAATAGCAACCAAAAGACGCAAGAAAAAGACAAAATACTGGCTTTAATTAAACCATACTGTGTGTCTGACATTAAATATTTCACACAGGAAAGCAAGCTAAAGAGAATGGAGCTATAACTAACAGATACAAAGAATATAGTGTCTTGCCTGTGAGATGGGCAGTTATAATTAATAACTAACTGTACTGTACTTTGCACAGGAGTGAAAGAAGGAGGCATGTAGAGGCAAAAAGAGAGGTATGTGGGTACAAAGAGAGTGGCATTCCCAGCAATACTCCCCTTCAAATCAACAAAGCAATAAAGGAGGTGGTCTTTGTTTAATGACACTTGTTCTGTGCTGAATGAGTACTAGCTATAACTGATAACTCATGCTTATTTTCTCATGAGGCCTATACTTGAAAACCCACGCAGTCCTCGCTTAATGATGGCAACTGCCATCATTAAGTGGAGCAGTCACATGTTTTGACTGATGACTATGTCACTTAACAATGGACTTTCTGTCCCGAATTAGCATCTTTAAGTGAGGTGTACACCAATAAATAAATATTTCCTGCTCATTCTTTAAGCTGTGACCTGCTTTTTTCTTGTTCCAGGCACTTTCCCTCTTAAACCTTGCAGAGCTTATCACCTAGCAGTTAATTTATGCAAAACCAGAGATGAAGCAGCAGGATGTATCTTTTCTTCAGTATCCTTTCAGAGACTGTGTTTGCCAACTTGCTTAACTTGGTTACTGAATTAACCCTTTTTCTTCCGGGTGTAGAACTTTAGCACCCACCCTTCTCCTAGAAGAATGAAATATTTTGAGAAATATTAAAAAGGCAGAATATTATATTTCCCTAGATGAGAAATGGAGAAACATACTCTTGGAAAGCAGCCCCCACCTTTCTTAATAGCCCTCAGCAGGTGTCAGCACTTAAGAGATAAAGAGATAGCTAGCTCTATTCATAAGCAAATACCTTCACCCAAGATCCAACAAAGGTAGGATTATCCCTCAGCCACAATAGGAATTGTCCAAAGCCCCTTCATTGCATCATCTCAGTT
>JANHFL010003292.1:406610-418890 GCA_032468155.1 Oxyrhabdium leporinum
AAATCAGGCAAAGCAGGCAGGCAGATTGAGTTGCTCACAGAGTCACAGCTCTATCTTTCTGCAATCTGCTGCCTCAGTCTGCCCTGCACTGAGAAATACTTTCGATCCTGGGAATCCACCTCCATTCAACCGGCAGACATTTTCAGAGGCTGAAGTTCCCAGGGCGAGTGTGGAAAGCTCCGGGGGGCGGGAGGGCAGCGTGACCTAGCTAGGCCGCGCGGGGAGCAGCATGACGTAAGCCGTGGACGCGCCAGGCAAGCTCTGGATGTCACAGGGGGGAGCGCTGGTAGCTAGGCCGTGCATGGATGCTGCGCGCGGAGCAGTGCAACGCGAGCCACAGACGCACCAGGCAAGCTCCGGATGCCGCGCGGGGCAAGCGGTGAGCAGGCAGGCAGGGGCGGGGCCACCCAGAGGTGATATTTGCCGGTTCTTCGAACCAATCAAAATTTTCCCTGCCGGTTCGCTTGAACCGGTGCGAACCGGCTAGATTTCACCTCTGTTAACAGAACCACCAAGTCTTTACAGACTTTCTAAAAGTCTTTTCAAAGTAATAAAAGCAAAAAGGGGAAACAAATCCTCTCCAGATTAGATAAATGAACCTTAAAATGGCAAAGGGAAACTGGAGAGTATCAATCATAAAACGTATGTTTCTCATATAAATTTAAATAAATGGCATCTGGGCTGGCTTTGAGCAATCACGAAAGGTTATTGGATAAAATTGGAGGTTAAATGTTCCTTTAGTGCAGTGTTTCTCAACCTTTGTCAACTTGAAGATCTGTGAACTTCAACTCTCAGAATTGTGGCAGTTCAAGTTCACAGATGTTAAAGTTGTTACGGTTGAGAAAACACTGTTCTGTTGTATGAATCCTGCAAGGCAAATGCTACAAATTATTAGGAGTAGAATAAAACTGAAACAATTTGCAATACAAATCCACAATATGACCATACTTGGAGTACTGCTCCTCATAGCAGTACCTTCAAGAGATATTGCTCAATGGGTCTCTTACAACAAAAGACTTAATTGTAGATGGGTGTTTTACAATAGAACAAACGAAAGTAAGTTGGGTGCAAATAAAAAGAATTTGCTTTACATAGGCCAAAGTATAGCCAAAAAAGTGTTTTGAGGGGGGAAAAGAAACTACCAAGTCAGCTTGGCAGGAAGCACTCTACATTCCTCACATTTTTTGCCTGAAATCTTGATCACTAAAAACAGGAAAGGCTAATAAAATATAGGATGTTAAATCTCTACGTACTTTATGCATTCTTTAGCAATCCTGACCTTGAAGGAAAACGATACTCCCTTGGAAAAGGCAATGGAGGGATATTCCAGCATAGGCAGCTTGTTATCTGTATAGCTCATCTCCGAACAGATAAAAATGTTTGACATCAAGAATATTGTATGTGCAAAAATGGTATTATCTTAGATTAATCTGTTCTTTAATTTTGGTCAAACATGAGACAGGAATTAGCAAGTAAACAAATTATTTTTAAAAAAAGATTAAAAGATAGAATAGAGGATCATGTCATTGCAATTCTCCAACTGAAGAAGGAAAGTTGTGTTTTCCTCTTCACTATGCCCTGGTGGCGCAGTGGTTAGAATGCAGTATTGCAGGCTAATTCTGACGACTGCCAGCAGTTCGAATCTCACCAGGCTCAAGGTTGACTCAGGCTTCTATCCTTCCGAGGTCAGTAAAATGAGGACCTAGATTGTTGGGGGACATTATGCTGACTCTGTAAACTGTTTAAAGAGTGCTGTAAAACACTATGGGGAGGTATATATGTCTGAGTGCTATTGTCTTGCTATTGTGTCTAGGTTGTTCTTTATAACCACTCACTTTATAACCACAATTGGGCCCAGAATTTTGGTTATAAGTCATTGCAGTCATTAAATAGATCATGATGTGACCCAACTTGATTTTATGACTGTTTTTACCGTAGTCATAAAGCAAATACTATGATCATTAAGTCAATCACATGGCTATTAAGTGAACCTGTGATCATTAAGCAAATCCAACATATCCAATGGGCGGGTTTTGCCATTTGCTGCTGGAAAATGGCAAAAAAGTTGCAAATCACAGTCAGGTGACTGCAAGATGCTGTAACTGGTCATAAATGAGTCAGCTGCCAAGCACCTCAAATGCAGTTATGTGACCACGGTGTGTGTGTGTGTGTATGTGTGTGTGTGTGTGTGAAGTAGTTGTAATTTTGAGGATAAGTCATATCTTTTTTTAAGTCTGTTATAACTTTGAACGGTCTTTACTTAATGGTCATTAAATAAAGACTACTTTGCAATAAGTCTCTTCAAACACCTTGATGTAAAAATATGGCACTGACAAGACTATATCCTCATGTTCAACTATCTAAACTTTGCTATGAGTAAAACATAGAATATAACAGATTCTAGCTTTAATAAACAAACTATCCAGATAATTGATTTCTGATATCTGGAACTTTGGAAGGTTACTTCAACATACAGTAGAGAAACGATACCTAGCAATATGCCTACCTGGGCTCTGACTCCCAGTTAGGCAGTCTCTTCAGCATATTTACATGGCACATGTCTTCTTATGGCTCCTGGAAAGCTCATGACAATAATGTGTGAACCTTCAAGCCACAAGGCTCAGATGTGCTGCACAGCAGAGCAGCAGCATTCCTACATTTGGGGGGGGGGAATGGGGCTTATAACTTGACAGCAGTGACAACATATTCAGTGCCTGAATCTCATAAAACACCCTGAGGTATGAGTAAAGCAGTCCCAATATTGTAGACTCCAGACAATAAGTGCGATTGTTTACCCCCTTATCGGAATCACTTAAGTAAACATGGTTACAAGGTAAACAACGTTTAAGGAACACTGAGGAAAACCAACTTCTACTTTACAATCTAAGTTACTTATTTCTCTCAATCTGGATTTGGAATTCAGACCTTCCAAAATAGAAGCAGCTCGTTCTGAACATTAACTCGTGTGGCACAAACTTCACCCTTACTCACACACACACACACACACAAACACATGTATGTATGATTCAAAATGTCCCAGCTGCTATTTTAACAAATATTACACAGCCTTTATTCAGACTTTTTCCGCATGACAACTCTTATCACTGATCAGCTCAGCTGTGCGGTTTTTAATCCATCCATCAGCTGTTTCATGGACCAAGCCCAAGACTGCTCAGCACCCCGGCCAAGATAACTTAAGTTGCCAGCTGATTTGTTCACATTCTCATTAAGTATTCAGTCAGCACACACTCTCTCCCACCCCCCAACAGCCCAAGCCCTTCCCTCCAGAACAAAAGGCCACAGGGCAACATCCCATTGGCAGGTTTTCTGCAACAATCTCCACTTGCTCCAATTGTGCAGTTTCTCCTTATCGGTGGGAACAATGGAGGAAAGCCTTCTGATAATGACTTGGCTAAAAGCATGATTTCTGACTGACAGCTTGGCACAGCTGAAATGACCCAACCAGGACTGGCAGAAACTAGTTCTTTACTGAAGATTTGCACAATTTGGCGAAAGGGATAAAAGATGCGGGGCTGGAGAAGGGGAAGAACTATACACACTCTCGAGAAAATACACAAAACTCTTTCCTAGAACCATAAGCTCAAGTAAAGAAACAGCGGGAATTAAAAAATGGGATAGCGGAAGAGTAAAAGGGATAAAACATTGGACAGTGGTGCTTATCAAATTTTAAAGCATAAGCTGATTTTGAATGTTTCTTGAACAACTCTGGTTTTTAGATATATATAGGCCACTTAATCTCCAGGAAAGAGAACGGAACACTTCTCCATTTTTCTTCACTGGTTTGTGAGTTAAGCTGAGAGACAAATCAGAGGTTTAGCTGTATCATTAGAGCTCTTTAACAGGAACTGCCATAGTAGGTTAGAGGTTTTAGGAATATATTCCAAGAAAGGAGGCCATGACAGTGTTTAACTATCTGAGAACAGTAATGGAGATAAAGCTCAGCAGTAAACATGGATCAAGCAGCAAATCCCTAGCAAGTATGTGGGGTTTTTGAGTTCCCACATCACTTTATGTCATAATGGATTTAAGCTTAAGCAAGCGTGATGAATTTAAGTCAATGGGCTTCATTAAGAATCTGTTCAAATCGCAACAATCTAAACACCAACCACGAATAGCATTTTAGCACTTCCACAAACAGGACTGTAATCTTTATTTAAAATGTACCTTTTCGAAATAAGGCCTTAAAGGGCTTCTTGCAGCTGCTGTTTAAGCCATAAAATCCATATACAGGTAGTCCTCAACTTACAACAGTTCATTTTGGGACCCTTTGAAGTTACAATGGCACTGAAAAAAGGGATTTATTATCCTTTTTCACACTTATATATGATTGCAGCATCCCCACGCGCACATGATCAAAATTCAGATGCTTGGCATCTGACTCATATTTATGACAGTTGCAGTGTCCTGGGATCATATGATCACTTTTTGCAACCTTCTGACCAGCAAAGTCAATGGGAAGCCAGATCCACTTAACAACCATGCTAGAAAGATCATAAAATGGGGAAAAACTCACTTAACAAATGTTTCACTTAGCAACATAAGTTTTGGGCTCAGTTGTGGTCATAAGTTGAGGACTACCTGTAATATAAAACAGCAACTATAAAAATAGATTCTCTTGAAGTGACCACATGGAAGTCAATGTAATTTTTTACAAAGGCGATAGAGAATGAGCCATAATGGAGCAGGCAACGAGTAAAATTATAGTAGGAAAATCAAATTATGCCTGCCACAATTCTAACAAAAACACTTGAGTCTGTCATCTGTAGATATTTTCCTTTTAGTAGATATCCATGAGAGCTTGGAAGACACTTGATAGACCGCCGAGGTGTTTCCAAAGCCACATAACTATACTCCAGATTTAGCATCTGTTATGTGACAAATACATCATAACTTTAAAAGTACTTCCATAAAAGGATTCTGGAAAGAGACCTGCAGAAGATATACTGGCATATTATCAACCATGTATACAAAGAATGATGATTATTCTGGAAAAGCCTGAGCATTTCATAACTGAGAATCTTACACAGGTAGTCCTTGAGTTACAACCATTCATTTAGTCACCATTTGAAGTTATAACAGCTCAGGAAAAAGTGACTTATGACCATTTTTCACACAACTGTTGCCACATCCCCCTGGTCACGTGATCAAAATTCGAACATTTGGCAACTGGCATGTATTTATTGTATTTAAGACTACCTTTACTCCAGCTAACATAATAATAATGAAACCTTCAAGGAAGAAACTAAGTACTTCAGAACAATTTCACTTAAGTCTATACAACTCTACTTCAGAAGAGAATTTATCAAATATTTGTTCTACAAAGCAAACTTCCTGGTATGGGCAGTCTTGTCTTATACAGATATTGCCCTTCTCTCTAACTCAGCTATTGTGATTTGATCCAGATCATAATGTTTACACTTTTTGAGAAACCTACTGCATTCCCTTAACATAGTAGTTTTCAAACTGTGTCAGGAGAAGTTGAGAAGCCAGCACTATTAGGTGCAATTGTAAAGGTTTGGGGGTATATTCTGAAGCACCTATTTTGGAGAAGAGGGGAACAGCATAGCCCAAACTTCTGGCAGTCAGTTACTATCACAGACTTCAAACTGTCCCCTACCCCCTGGCTGTGACCCGTTCTGAACAGGGCCGCACAAGTGGCGGGAGCTTGCGCGAGCATGTGAATCTCTATTTGTGTGAGTGGCAGGCGTGCAAACTTGCTGCTGGCGCAAGTAGAGCTATGCACCTGCCACTTGTGCAGTCCAGAAACATCCCCTCTCCCCCACTCCTCCCATGCTGCTGCCACCAGTTCGCAAAACAGGAAAGGTTGGGGACCGCTGCCCTACAGGCCACATTCTCCATTAATATACAGAACTTTCTTGGAAGTTTCCCAGGTGACAGAATAGCCTGGTTCACACATAATTGTAAACCATATTATGGTTTACTTGGTCAGCTGAAAATCAGGAAGAACGTGGTAGCAGCTTTTCAAACTAATACATTAGAACAGGTGGGCAGATACTGGTTATGTGTGAGACAGATCACAAATAACTCATCAATTAGCAATGTGTGAAACAGCTATTGTGCTGCAAAGCAGACATCTACTAGGTTTTTTGTAGGCTCTGATTCAGGTCTTAAAGTTCTTCATATTTATATTAATAGCACAATCACAAATCCAAATAACTCCCAAATGAGATAAGATGTTCCCTCATCTGCTCTTCATCTCATGTAATATATGCCATTATCTGCCAGGAATGCTCCTTCAAATTTCATGTAAAGCAAACAGGGTCACACCAATTTTCATGGAAATAATAAATAGACACAAGTTGAGAACAAGATTCCAAACAAGGACCAAGTAATTTTAGAGCATTTTAACTTCCCAGGACACTCCAATAGATTTTAGTAGCCATTTTAGAAAAAAGAAATTTCACTGCACAGTAGAACAAGATGTTCAACTCATATACATCAAAATACATCTCATACACCTGTCTCAGGAGGTCTCAATAGGTTTTTAACACATTACACCTGTTAATTGATAAGGTGCTTAAAATCAGTATCACAAATAATCTGTATGCGCATAATCACTCTCTTTCCCCTAAAGCCCAACTTGAATCTTACGAGTTTAGCCGCCTCATGAAAATGACAAAGGAGCAACAGCTCACAAAAAATTACATGGTACCTTGGTATTCAATTGTTTTGAAACTCATCGAATTTGATACACAACTCAGTTTGACAAGAACATTTTGTCACCAGGACTCATCATTTCTTTAGTACTCAACGCACAAGCTAGAACTTGTGACTTGGTTGCCTTGTGACTCACTATATTATTTCTTACGAGAAAAAAAATATTGGTACTCATCATTTTTGGTACTCATTGCACCTCTTGGAACCAATTAACAATGAATACCAAGACCAAGGTACCACTGTATTTTCATAAAATTAGTTAGCTGAAGAGGTACTAAGTACTCCATACTATTTTGTAGTACATGCATGCCCTCATGAGCTCGCCTGCTGCCTCCACACCCTCCCCTGGCCAGCCATACCCCTAGCACTCACCCATCTGATGGCCTTCTTGCAAGCTGCCAGACTTGTGATTTCCCGCCAGCATCCCCACTGACTTGTTTGTGGCAGGAAGTCACAAGATGCAAACATGCGAAGTCCTCACTTAACAACCAGATCCCTTAGCAATGGAAATTCTGGTCCAAATTACCATCATCAAGCAAGGACTACCTATATATTATGTTTAGCACAGTTTATGAATGTAGGCATTTGAACATAAGTGTTCAGTACAAGCCACAATGATGTCAAGTGCATCATATCATTACACAAATATTGTGATTTACACAATCTGGATATCTGCAAGTGACTTTATGACATATTTAATATCACTTACTCCCCACCCTCTCCTGAAGATGCCCATGACATTGAAAGTCTGAAACAAATAGCCAGTACGGTATAGTGGGTAAGATGCTGGGCTACAGACTTAGGCATGAAAGTCATCTCGGCCAGTCACTTGTTCTCAGCCTAAGCTACCTCAGGGTTGTTGTTATGAGAAAAATAGGAGGGAGCACTAGATATGTATGCTGCCTTGAGTTGGCCAAAAATAAAGATGGGATAAAAGTCAAATAAATTAACAAATATCTATTGGATCCCTTCCTGCACTTGCAGCTAACCTTAGCTTAGCTCCATTTCTCAATGTCTGAATATCTCTCCCAACCCTTGACCTCTACCTACAAATGGACTGTGGATGGACAGTGTGGTTTGTGTCCTTGAGGCTTGACTACTGCAATGCTTTCTACATATGCTTCCCTTGAAGATTACCCAGACTCTTCAACTACAGTAGTCCAGAACATAGCAGCAGTAGCAGTAACACACCTCACAAGCTATGTGGTTGCCATTCTATTTCTGGATATGATTCAAGATGCTGGTTGTTATCTGTACAGCTCTAAATGGCATAAGGCCTTGTTATTTGAAGGACCACCAATCTCCCATAACATCACCCTGGCTGATTTGATCTGGCCATCTATCAGGATTCTGGAAGCATTTTCTGCATTCAGGAAAGAGTGTAGAAAAGAGCAACAAAGATGATTAGGGGCCTGGAAATTAAAACATATGAGGAGTAATTGCAATAATTGGGTATGGGTAGTCTAATGAAAAAAAGGACTAAGAGTGACATGATAGCAGTGTTCCAATATTTGAGGGGCTGCCACAAAGAAGAGGAGGTCAATCTATTTTCCAAAGCACCAGAAGACAAGAAACAATGGATGGAAACTAATCAAGGAAAGAAGAAACCTAGAACTAAGGAAAAAAAAATCCTAACTGTGAGAACAATTCACCAGTGGCAGAACTTGCCTTCAGAAGTTCTTAGTGCTCCATCACTGGAGGTTTTTAAGAAGAGTCTGGACAGCTATTTGTCTGGAATGGATTTAAGGTCTCCTACTTGAGCAGCGAGTTTGACCAAGGTCCAAGGTCCCTTCCACTCTGTTATTACCTTTTCTGTAGCAGTCATTCTTATAAGCCAGTTTAGTCTCTCTGGTGTTCAATAAGTCTTCGTGATGTAATAGCTTTAGTGCATTTTCTTCATGGTCCTTCAGATATTCTTCCAATGCTTTTTTCCCCTTCAGCTGGCTGATACACTTCCGACATTCCACTCCCACTTATTTTCCTTGGTAATTAGACTCTATCAACATCTCTGCATGGAAGGGCATAATTTGTCATCATTTTTTTTGTCTTCCTAGTCAAGAGTTTTAGTTCTGCTTGAGTCAAGTTCACTATTTTAGCTGTGTATTTAATGACTGGAATTTTCCACATGTTAATTGCCTTGATATCATTTTGTCTACTGAGTTGGGACTTTAACATCTTCTCATGATGTATTATCTTCTAATCTTCTTCTTGTCTTCAGTGTGCTTGATGTTGCCAGCTTGAAGGATGCCCAGGTATTTGTAGTAGTCGTCTTCATCCACTCTCTTGATGTTATTTTCAAAGGCCATCTAGATTTCTTCAATTTTCACTATTCTTATTCTACTGATGGCAAGGGTGGCACATTTACCCAGTCCAAACACCATTCCAATATATTGTCCATATATATGGACAAAGTTAAGCAGTGATTCTAATTCAGATGGTATTTTTCCATACAACCTTGTCCATGTTATTATCCCCTACCCATGAAGGCAGTATCTCACTTTGAACTCTGGCTGGGGTGCAAACTGAGACAGGCTATTTTAATCTGGAGCTCATGCAATAATTATAAGCTTGCTTATAAGCTGTAAACTGCCCCGAGTCTTCGGAATGGGGCGGTATATAAATGTAAAAATAAATAAATAAAATAAAAATTGAGAAATTAAATTTCTTAAATGGATCCACTATTGTTTTCTGGCCTATTGAAAAGATTTTATTGCGCTTCAGAAGAAACGAGAAGCTATTACTGCATGAAGAACGAGAAGTGGTAACAAGGGAGCGGAGCCAATGAAGGAGCCTCTTATTTGTCCATCCGAGTTGGAACACAAGCTTGCAGCCTCCTGCCCAATCCGCTCGACGAGCCACGTGCTTTTAGCAGTAAAAACACAACCCCAGCAAGGAGCCCAATTGAAACTGACTTTTTTCCATTGCTATTTTCCAATGGAGGAATTGGCCTCTCCCATGGTTTGGTGCCCTAGTCCACGCTGTAATTAAAATGCTCATTAGCGGATGTGAGAGACAATAGATCTGAATCATACAGTAAGCTCAGGAGTTGCCATTTTAAAACCTCTCCTCCAAAATTGTCGGAAACATTAATCATCCCTGCACTTCAAATGTTCCGATATTCACCTGGCTACACTATTAAAATAAAACTTGCTGCCCCAGGGAAATCCTACTTATTCTTAATTGTTTTGAGACTTTGATGGGCTTTTAATCTAAGATTAATTTATGCAATTTTAAATAACTCTTCTTATGATTAATAAGCTTGAAAATTAAAAGGAGTCTAAAGCAATTATAATGAGCATTTGGTCATAACCTCATTAGGAGAAGGAGAGAGGAATACAGCACAGGAATCATTACAAGATTACAATTTAAGGTTACTTCCAGAGAAGTCAAATACAGCTTTACAATTTGCCAAGGCAGATTAGATGGAGTCAGGTGAAGGAGAAACAGGGTCTACCTGGATCGTCACAACAACACTGCTACAGGGCCAGGGCAAGAGTAAGTATTTTACTCATCATCAGGGTTGCTGGCAATGGATGTGGAGATCAACACTGTTTAGAGTTGCAAAAGTGTTTGCGTGAGTCAGTTCATAACCTACCACCATACTCCAATCTCTTGAGATTCATTGGCTGATTCATTGACAAAGGGAGAAAAAAATAAAACATGAAACAC
Organism: Oxyrhabdium leporinum; assembly: GCA_032468155.1. Taxonomy (NCBI): domain Eukaryota; kingdom Metazoa; phylum Chordata; class Lepidosauria; order Squamata; family Cyclocoridae; genus Oxyrhabdium; species Oxyrhabdium leporinum. Next base: position 416,979 of record JANHFL010003292.1, read on the forward strand.
TATAAGATTTTGGAAGATCCACTAGTCCTTTCATAAACGGAAGAGCCTACGTTGTGCGTCAAGGCATAAAAGTACAAATTTCTTGAGCTGGAAGGAGGAAAGATTTAAGTCTTGGATACTATTATGCTTAATGCAAAAAGCAAATTAAAGAATCTCTATATAACTTCTGTTCCAAATACATTCAAGTCAAAGGCAGCCCATTTATTTAGATCTGCCTTTCTGTAATTTGGGGATGGCAAGATGGCTCAGTGGTTAAGACGCTGAGCTTGTCAGCTGGGAAGCCCGCAGTCCGGGTTTGAGACCTGAGTTCCACGCGACGGGGTGAGCTCCTGTCCTTGCCCCAGCTCCTGCCAACCCAGCAGTTTGAAAGCAGGTAAATGCAAGTAGATAAACAGGTACCACTTCAGTGGGAAGATAACAGTACTCTCATGACCATGGAAATGTCTTTGGACAGCGCTGGCTCAATGTCCTTGAAACAAAGATGAGCACGTCCCTTGTAGTTGGCAATGGCGAGCGGAGTAAAATCCGCAGGGACTCCTTTACCTTGATCTCTTCTATAATTTAAATCTATCGTTCTATGTCCTGCATTCTGGTGCAAGAGCAACCATCCCTGAGCTTCTATGGAATATCCTTTCAGATAGTTCAAGAGGACTATCATATCTTTCCCCAGCCCTCTCCTTCAGTCTCTGTCCGCAAATGTTCTAATTCCCTGGTCATCTTTGCTGTCCTTTTCCGAACCTGCTCAATTTCTCTGAATCCTTCTTAACAAGCACCGCCAGAAGTCAGCACCATACTCAAGATAGGGCCTGATTATAGCAGAATACATTGGAAAAATAACATGGAAATGATACTTTGGTGGATACGGCCTGAAATTGTATTCATCCTTTTTCAGAGCCACGGATAACCACCTGCTCCAATGCGGTTTTCAGCTAACCGCTATTCCTAATTCTTTTGCACACATGATACTATCCCTGTCTTAAAACAGTTTCTAGAGATTGGGTTTTCATTTCCTTAAATAAAGAGTTTTGCATGTGTCTCAATCTTCATTCTGTAATTTCCAGCCCATTTCAATCATCATATTCAATCCAAATTCAACTCAACAAGTCAAAGTTTTGAATTTTCTTTCTCTCGACTATAACGGTGTCAGCTATTGTACCCCATGCTATTTCTGCAAACCCAGTAAACATTTCCTCTACCTCTTCATTTAAGTAATTAAATCATTAATAAAAGCTAGCTAGAAAGGCAGGCTTCCATAACAAAACAACCTAGATAATCCGTCATTTGGCTTTGCGTTAGGCAGAAATTACAGCATTCTCCTGCAATGCAATGAGAACACAGGACAGTCCCAGGATGGATCGTCTGAAATCTTTTTCCCACTACTGGGGAGAAGGATCTATTGGAGGAGAAAATACAACTACAACGGAGCCCAAAATTTATGTCTCAAAGCAAGACATTTGTTAAATGAATTTTGCCCCATTTTACAACCTTTCTTGGCACAGTTGTTAAGTGAAAAATGGCAGTTGTTAAGTTAGTGACATGGTTGTTAAGTGAATTGACTTTGCTTGTCAGAAGGTCGTAAAAGGGGATCACATGATCCTGGGACATTGCAACCATCGTAAATGTGAGTAGGTTAAGACAGTGTCTTAATTTTGATGACGTGACCATGGGGATGCTGTAATGGTCGTAAGTGTGAAAAATGGTCGTAAGTCACATTTTTTTCAGTGATGTTGTAACATCGAATAGTCACTAATTGAACTGTTATAAGTCAAGGAATATCTGTACCCTCATCTCATCATTGCTCTCCCGGCATCCTTCCTTCTCTCCTTCCTTCCTCCTTCTCTCTGCATCCTTCCTTTCTTCTTCTCTCTGCATCCTTCCTTCCCTTCAACACTCTGCATCCTTCATTCCTCCT
>JANHFL010003292.1:438539-449690 GCA_032468155.1 Oxyrhabdium leporinum
CGTCGTTTGAGCGGGAGGGTTTGGGGTAAAACCTTTACCTCCGGGGGCTCGCGAGGCCACTCCCGAGATTTCCGGTAGAAAACCCCTCTACCCACCGTCCCTCCGAGACGATTTCGGTCGGCAATCGACCCCCCTCCACGCTAAATTGGGATCTCCCATCTAAGAGCCGATGGAGACCCCGTCTCGCTGCTATGAAACTCCGCCCATTCTCCTCATCACGAGTTTGACACCCCTGTTTTAAAGTGATTAACGCAAGGAAAATATGAATTATTTGCCGCTTTGAATTATTGTCTTCTTGCATATGAAGATGCTAGAACAGGTGTCCTATAAGAATCGCTCTCACTAACAAAGAATTGTAGGTAGTTCTCACTTACTGTCCCCAATTTGGAGTGGCAACTCTATCACTAAGCAGTGCATTTCTTATATGAAATGTCACATGACCATGCCAACTTACATTCGTTCTAGCTGCAATTGTTAAGTGACTCACTGTGGATCATTAAGTATGATATCACATGCCCATGGCTTGCAACTTCCTTCCCTGTTGACTTTGCTGGCTATGAAGGTTGCAGATGGGTAGGACACTGAAACTATTGTAAATACTCACTGGTTGCTGGGAACCCAAATCATGATCATGTGTTTGCAGGGACACCATGATGGCCACAATTTAAAGGACTAGTTGTAAGTCTCCTTTTCAGTGCCATCATAATTTTGAATAAGTGATTGATAACTGAGGATTACATTTTATTGATAAAGAAAAGATCCACAATGAAGTTTGAGACACTTGTGTCAGAAACTATATGATTTGGGGCTGGAACCATGCCCTGACCAAGCTTTTGTGATCTCAGGGCCCAACTGACACAAAAAAGGTTTGCAATTTTTGCAAGTAATATGAGGATTCTGGATTGACCAGTTCTGATATAAATATTAAGACCATGAATACTATGTTCTGTGGATAAAACTTCTAGAAACAGCAAAACCTCACCACTAGCACCAATATTGGAGATAATAAAAGAAACATCCTTAAACTAGTATCTGAGCTAGTGCTTGAGTCCCCAATGCTTATGATCCTTGGGGATTTTAAACCCTCTGAATGAAAACTGTCTCAGGATTTCATGGCAACCATAACAAGTTTGACCTTGGCAATATCTAGTCAAATCCATAAAGGTAGTTACATGTGTGATCTAGTTTTCATTTTGGGACAGTTATCATTTCCATATGGGGTCATATTTTTTTTAATCCTTCCCCATGGTCCTTTATGGTCATCCTGAATCTTGCTCCATAACCAACCATTGCAAGAAAGGAAGATGAATTAATTTGGTCTCTCCTGGCACTTTATGGATTCTATTAGTTTCCAACTGGTGCTTGGGGAGTTTTTGAATGACTAGTTCAACCAGTTTTGCCACTCCTCTTAGTAAACTCTGAAAAAGAAAATTGGCAAGAAAATTGGATGAAATCATTCGAGTATTCCTCCAATGTGCAGATCTAAATATGCCCTGTGGTTCATAGAGGAACTCTGGAAGATAAAGTAACAGAAGACACATCAAAAGTGTGAACATGACTAGACAGAGGTATAAGTCTAGATTTGGGTTCACATATTGGCAATAAAATAGTGAAATATAATTACTTCTCTAACCTTATTGCATCTGCAGAGTGCCATCCAGCATCCTTATTTAAACTAACCCAGACCTTTTGTAGAAGGTTGAAGATATTCCCCAAGGCCACCATGACTAAAAGTGATATTAGTCAGATTTGTTCTGATTTATATTCACAATTTACATAATAGTGTCTTGCAATATTATCTGGGATTCTTTTGAGTCTATGGGGTTTAAGGAAGTGGATAGCATCCACTATAGTGTGAGCCTAGTCACTTCCAAGTTGGACTCCAAACTCTCCTGGCTTTTTATGGTTACAGGCTAACCTAAATTAGTGACAGAGGTTTATTTACAGTAATATTATTACATTATTGTGATTTATTTTTTATTATTGGCTCTCAAATAACAATTGTTAAAATGCACCCAATGAAACCAATGTGTGCAGTTACATATTGGAAAGAGCAAGTGGGTATTGTTTATCTCTCAGTATTCTAGCATTGTGCTTTTTTTCCTGCCTTTTTGCGTTCTTCTTGCTATGATTTGGGAAATTTTTGTTCAGCTACAGTCTAAGGTAATACTGTGACTGCAGCCAGGCTTTCCATTGGTAATAGATATTTAACAGCACTGAAATACTTACTACATACAGAGACATCTTTTTCTGATCTCCCTTTTCTTGTAATCCCTAGGATACACAGTTTACCAAACTTGAAAATGAAACGGCTCAAACCTCATTGGACATAACAAATACAAATAATAAGCTGAACATGTTTCAGAAGAATCTTTCAGAACTGGACAAGGAATTGGATGAGCTAAACCACGAGATCAGTCATAGTGAGACTGAGATTGCTAAGCGTAACCTCCTGATTGGACGCAAACAGGGTGCCATCAACCTGTACAATAAGAAATTGGAAATGATGATTTCTCAACTTGGGGTATGTTCCATTTTTTTCTTGGGTTGCTCAGAGCAATATATATGGTTTGCTCTCATTTTTTATACTAATTTTGTTGAGCCTAAAGGTAGCACTAGCCCATAAACATACAGTATATTCATTAATTAGTAAGGATATTTAAAAGTATCCCCCATTCAGTTCCACACTCTATCCATTACACATTAACCTTCTTTATGTTGGCATTTATTCTATCCAACTGCTAAGCAAATCAACATTAAAGCAACCAATACCTGAGCAGTCCCTGTTATTCAGTGTACAGCAGGAATAATTCAATGAATCGAGATGGAACTTGGTAACTTGGATTGGAAAATGAGAAAACCAATGACACTGTACCTTTTTCTACATCTGACAAGTGATACTGATTGCCTGTATTTGCCAAGAGCTAAAGGAGAGAGATGTCTCCTAAAGATGAAAAAAAATTGTGGAGGAAGAAAAGTATGATTTGAATGATTACATCAAAAAAAGTGAAGAACCCTTATTGAAAGAAGTCCATCAAGGAAAGCATTTGAAAATAACAAGGGTGAAGGCTCATTATAAAAAAGAAATAAACCAATTTGTTAATTGGAAGAATACACCAATACATAGTCAATGCTTGAAGAATAGAAGGAATTGTAGAAGGAAAATCCAATAAAACCCCACATAGAATTGGTTAAGATCAGGAGTATTAAAGAAACTCAAAGCTTTATTTTAGTGGCTCAATAGCAAGCTTTGCGAACTAATTGCATGAAAGTGAAAATTCAGCCTGTGACAAACAACAGCAAATGCCACCTTTGTAGTAAAAAGGATTAAACAATTGAGCATCTGATCTGTGACTGCCATAGATTACACAAACTGATTACAAACATTGTTATGATCAAATTGCCAAAATTATTCATTGGAAACTTTGTCAGAAGTTTGGATATGAATGTAGCCAGACCCACTGGGACCATCAAGTTGAGAAGGTTTTAGAAAATAAGTGGCCTAAGATCTTATGGGACTTTAAGATCCAAACAAGCTTCTTGCTCCTAATATGCCCAATATAATAGTTACCAAAAAGAAAAAAAGTCTGAATCATCGATGTTCCTGTATTGGGTGATATTAAAACTGAGAAAAAACAATTGGAAAATGATGAAATACGGGACTTGCTGATCAAAGTTGAATGCTTGTAGAAAACGAAATCCACTGTTATACCAATTGTAATTGAAACCTTTGGAGCAATCATCAAATTAATTTTCCTAAAACTAAACAGCTGAGAATTGGACTAATAGTTGTCAGCAAAAGAAAGAAGTTGGAAATGGGATGGATTCAGCTTGAGGCTGTGGAGAGCAACATCAATGAATCCCTATGGAAGAGACAGGTGGGCAGCCACTTAGAATACTCCTGACTATATCATTCTAAGCCACCTCCCTCCTTTTCCCATTGATGTGATTCAGAACACAGCTGTGATTAAAGGACTGGAACGAATTTTGGATGCCAAACAACTCTGCAGGCTTTCCCTTCTATGCTTTGTTTTTTGTTCTTCTAGGGTCCTTGGTAAATGTACAGTATATCCGGTGCACATGGGGTAACTTTCTATTTGGGGGAAGAATTCCCTAAACTAAGACAAAGTATTTTATAGTAAATTAAAAAAAAGATGTTCACGAATGGACTTTAGGTATTAATGGAAAAGAATGTGTGTAGCTCAGGGTTGAACTGTGGAGTCCTTGGTGTTCTCTGAACTTGGTTGTTTGCTTGCAGACATTTTGTTCCTGACTAGCGAAGAGGTTTTTCAAACTGTATTGAATTGCAAGTAACTAAATCTAAATCATTATATATTCCTGATTCAAGGGACAAGAATTGGGACCTTTGGAAATTGAAATTAAAAAACTCACCAAACAAATAGATGAAATGGAATTGGAGGTAGTGAAGCTCCAAAGACACTGGATGAAGCAACAGAGGGAATTAGTGAAGCTTACTCAAGAACGAGAAGAGCAGCTGGTTTCCTTAGATATGCTAAAGAAAGAGATCACAATCAAGGAGCAAAAGAAAGTACGCATTGAGAGTAAGTGCAGCGCTCTTGAAATCTGATTGGATGATTAGGTAATTGCATTGCTTCAATGATTTTGCAGTCCCTTTGAAATTGCTTATGCTAAACAAAAAGCATAATTGAAACGGTGACTTAGTGATAAAATCTATCAAAGATCTTTGCAAGCATTTGAGGTCATTCAGTAGTCTGTAACAATGTTAACTGTACACTTCTTTATAAAAGTCATATAAGATGAATGAAATATTGGGTAAAGTATACACACATTTTTAAAGCAATATTTTGTTAAACTATCAAACAAATGTTACCCCAACAGGTTTTATATATATATGTCCACTATTTGCTGAATTCCTAAAGCCACATTTCAGAGCAAAGTAATGCAACTGAGTTTTTTAAACTTGGTTTTCTGTTTACCAAATCTGAATTTGCATTTGGAAAGAAACTGAAATTCTTGGCTGCAAACATTCATACAACTTTGCTTAATAACATCTGGAAAAACATTTTGCTGGTCAGAGTAAATAAGGGGGTTATTTTGAACAAGGGATATAAAAATACTTCACTCGTGGAGAGGAGGTATCTTTCCCATGCTGTTACTTAGGGATGGTCGAATCAATTCATTTCAATGTGATTTCATTTTTCCATATATTCAGTTCAACATTTGTCTGATTCTTAATCTTGGATTTAAAAAGCACATTTATTTTTATGCAGTATGCAGATTTTGAGTGTGCAGACTCAATTCCTTCCCAGTCCTGCTGATAGAATCAATTTCCCCATATATATATTGCACATTTTATTGCAATCCTTCCACCTATCATGTTATTTGTACCATTTTACATCTGAATTGTTACCTTTTTATCCTATCCTTTCAGATGATATCCAGCAGGAGAAGAATGAACTGAAGGACATTGAGCGACACATGAAGAATATGTCTAATGATCTGGTGAAGCTGCATTTATTGATCAATAAGAATAGTGAGAATTCTAATGAGTTACAGCAAGGAAACACCATCATGGAAAATGAATTTGTGCGCTCCCTCAAGGTATTCCTTGGCCTAGAATGACATATTTCTCACAAAGTCAGGGTTTCATACTGTTGTTCAGTACTGCTAAAACTACAAAAAAAAGGAGGTTTTGATAACTAGCTAGTAATCCCTTTGTGAACAGAGAAGCAATGACAATACAGAAAAAGACTGTATAATATAAACAGTTGGTCTAGATCATTCAGTTTCTAGAGAAAGAGGCAGGAAGGAGACCCTCAAAAAAAATTACGGATAGTCTTTGACTTACAACCACAATTGAGCCCAACATTTCTGTTGCTAAGTGAGACAGTAGTTAAGTGAGTTTTGCCCCACTTTATGACCTTTTGCCACAGTTGTTAAGTGAATCACTGCAGTTGTTAAGTTAGTAGCATGGTTGTTAAGTAAATCATTGACTTCGCTTGTCAGAAGGTCACAAAAGGTGATTCCATGACCCTGGGACACTGCAATGTCATAAATATGAGTCAGCTGCCGAGCATCTGAATTTTGATCACATGACCATGGGGACGCTGCAGTGGTTGTAAGTGTGAAAAGTTGTCATACGTCACTTTTTTCGTGCTATTATAACTTTGAATGGTTACTAAATGAACTGTTGTAAGTCAAAGACTACCTGCAGCTAACTTATTTCTTAATAACCTTGACTGGTTTTCTGATGACATCAAATCATCAGTTCTTCGGAAATAATTATAAGGAGAAGCATATTGAAGCAAAACACAAAACTTCACAAAACTACAATCTGATTTGTTTTGACAGGCTAGATAAGACATGTCAGGAATAGACTTCCAAGAATACAAACTCTGATAAAGAAGTCAATGAAGCCACTATGAAAAAAATATTAATGAGACAATTCTGATTTAAAAATGGAATTTAAAATAAGATTGCCCACATATAAATCTACAACATGGCACCATACATTAAATTCTGTGCACACTGTCGCTGCACCTAGATATTGTAAACTTGAAGAAGGTAAAATAAAGGCGACCAAATGGTTATGGGACTCAAATGATTCACTTTCAAGCAAAAAGATAAAAAAGTACTAGAAATAAAACTCTGCAAAGGATGGAAAAATGGAGAGAAAGGAGAAATTGTTCTCCCTGTCTTCTTGTGTTACCATTGTTGCCATGCAATGAAATTATATACAAGATTTAAAATCAAATTTTAAAAATGCTTCTTTAACTATCAGGTGTAGTAATTTAACTACCAATTTAAATGTTTTCTAAAAGAGAATTGGCTAAATTTAGAGACAGAGTTGCCCATAAGTTGAACTGGCTGTATCTTTTGTACACCAAAAGCGTACAATTTAAACCATATTAACAAAGAGAAATACTTGAAAGAAAGTTATTGCAATCCCACCCTGTTTGTAAACATCTTAGAAGCATTTAATTGACCCTTGTGCAACACAGGGACTTGAATTAGGTGGGCCTTTGGCAGACGGAGCAGGGCTTTAAGAAAATATTCTGTTGCTAGCCCAGTCTGATAATTATCCTTGTTGTGGATCATTTGTTTATTAGAAGTAAATAAAAGATAAAATGCACATATTCCTGGCTCTAGATATCAGAGAGAGAATCAATTGAGATGCAAGAGAAACTGGACCGACTCCATGAGGAAAAAGAGAGGCTCATCAACAGTCTAGTTGAGGCAGAGTGAGTTCTGATTTATCATATCGGGTCTGAATGCTTAAATAGTGCAGGTGGAAAATATTCATGACTTTTTTTTTTGAGTGTCCATTTTGTAGGTTGGGTCATCAACTATGTCAGAGCATAGACATATGGCATGTAAATCAGATTTCCTTCTTGTGTTGCAGTTTGAGAGATAAGCAGAGAGCAGCCTCTGCACCTAGAATAATTGAAGGTAATTCATAAATTATCACCGTACAGGTGTGTAGCGGAGAAAATAAATGGAGGAAATACAGTGGAGAGGCATCCTTTTTCCTCTCTGCCTTTTGGACATCATCAGAGTCCAATCCAGCTCCTCTCTTTGTCTAACCTTACCTCCAGGCGAAGCCCCATGAAACGCCATCAAGATCATAAGCCTTGCTCACCCACTCACAGTACAGCCGAAGTGCAGCCCTAATAGGGAATTGCAGCAAAGTAACAAGGCCAGGAAGCCCAACTTCCATCCTTGATCAGCCTGATCATAATAGCATTCCATCTCCTTAACAATGGACTCCCTCAGCTTCCCTGCCCTACTGAAAGAGCCACTTTGCCTAACAATAGAAATAACTCCAGGTGCATGGTCAAGGACCTGCTTTGCTTCTCCAGAAGTTGCCAGCCAATCAGATGCCTGGGATTTCCTGCCCTCTATTACAGCCCTCAATCTCTGTAAAGACCTTTGCTTTCCCATTGTTCAGGGTTCCTTTTTTTTTATAAAGCAGCCATCCAAGGTCCTTGCAATAAACATGGCTCCTTCTCGTTGTTGCTCTGTGATTCTAAATTTTCCACAAACTGAAATGCCTTTCTAGATTACATTTTAATGCCATAATTTTATTGTCTTCTTGTTTTTTGTGTGGAATATACAAGTGAATATAATTTCATGACATAAAGTTGGGAAAATATAATTCTTTCTGGCAACAAATTCCTGGCATTCTTTGTACATAAAAGCTAATAGTAGTTGTGATTGTATTATTTTGTTTTGATAGAATATGATTTGCATGAGTGTCTTGAGGTGCAATTTGATAACGCTACTAATTATGACAAATGGCACACCTGTTTCCATATATACCATCGTCTGCTAGGGTTCTGCTAGCTACTGTCTTGTTTTACTCTCCTCTGGCATTTCAGATGTCAGATGATGCAGTGGGAGAAGAAGATACAAATAGCCAAAGAGATGCGTGCTGCAGTGGACTCAGAAGCTGAGCAGAATGAGATCAGAGCCATGAAGTCAGAAATTCACAGGATGCAGGTGAGACAGGAAGTGCTGGGTAGGCAAATCTGCTGGTTACCGAGATTGGCAAAAGCACCACTGATTCAATCAAACTAGTCTAAGGTTTGGTATCATAAATACATTTAACCCAAATAATAAATGATCTGTTATTTTTTCCTTTCTTGATATACCTATATATTGAAGAAAAGATTGCATAGAATAAACAGGTGGACCTGGGGGATATTTTTGGCAGATTTAGTTCCAAGATTTGTAACAAACATAAAAGTATTTTGGATGTGATAAAAAGACAGTGTCTCTCTTGACTCAACTTTTAGTCACTTCATGTAGACTTATTGAAGCAGTGCAGAATTGTTTGCCATTATCTTTTTCCTGAATGGTTTTTCAATGTTCCAGTCTAGTCTGATTTTCTGGTGATCTCCCATCCTCACCAATCCTGCTTAGTTTATAAGCCCAGATAAAATAACTATTTTCTGCCACTCACCGAGACATTTTTAATACAGAGTATTACATGGTAGAGATTTCAAAATTCCAGTAATCCTTGCACAATGTGCAGTCCAAATCCTGATAGATATGGGGAATCCAAACTGCAGAATCATTAAAGGGCAACTACCAAATTCTGATTGCGAATTTTTAGTGGATGAAAATCTATTACCTGGTGAGGCTTCCGGCTGATGTTATGACAAGATCGGACATGGGGAGCATGTCCGCTCTTCCGTGCCGAGTTCTCCCTGTTGCTGGGCTCCGAAAGGAGCCAAAGCCACCTTGTAGGGGCAGTGAAGCAAAGACGGATGCCCTGTGGCAGCTCTCCTGCTTGACCCGGGGCTTACTTTCCCTCTCAGTCACGATGAGGAGAAGAGACAGCCTAAGATGGCTGCCACGAAGCTGTAATAGCCAATGATCACCTAAGCTTTGAGCTGGAGTGGATTTCGGTGAACAGTGTGGAACTGAATGAGAGTATTTTTTTTACCCAAAAGTTAACCCCAAAAGAGAAATCTACGATTTACTCAATCGATCAAACACTTTGAGAAAATTACCAGACCGGAAGGAAAGGAATAAAGAGGGGGGGAAGGGGAATCCCCCCCTTTTTTTCCTTTAAAAACATAGGAAATTGGACTTTCAAATTGGGAAGACGTGACATTGGGAAGGCAATTTAAAATACTGGAATTACCCATTTAAAAAATTAATACTGGTTCTATAATTGATTATAATTTAAAATGATTAAAATCAGATTTCTAGTAATAGTGAAAATTAACCTAAGAATTCCACCTGCTGATGAAAGGAAAATATACAAGCCTGGGAATGCCCATTTATAGGACTGTGAAAATATTTACTGAACTATATACATCTACCCTATGACCACTGGAGATTTAAATGTGAGAACAAGGTAGATATTTTATTAAAGTGACCCCTGAATGTTAAGCTATTTGACTGAATCTAGAAAGGTGACACAAAGAGTCTTGGATAACTCCCTGGACTATATAAATGGACCTGACTGACTATTTATGGAACATAAAGAACTGTGACCAGTGGATACTTTGATGAGTAACCTCAGATTGGAATAAATGGTTCTTGGGCTATTGACTAAAAGTAGAACTTATTAAAACAAGATAAGATGCAACAGAAGGAGCAAATGAGTGGAACTTTGATCGAGATAGATTTGATGTTTCAAAGCATAAAGGATATTATACAGAAAGAGCATAAGGCGATGATGGAATTAATGGATGGCATAGATAAAAAATTGGAAAATATCATACAAAGGACAATGAGTAATGAACAAGATGCCTAGGAAAGGAAGGAGCTAGCAGAAGGAATGGAGGAAAAAACAGAATTGAGGAATCAACGGAAAGAAGATAATGAGTTATTAATAAAATTAATAATGTTCGATGAATCAAACTAGGGAAAATATTTTAAGGTATCTGAAAGAGAATGGGAGGAGCAGGAAGATACTTTGGGAAGGGAGACAGGTTAGGACTGATAACTCCAAAGCTAGACAGTGGAAAAGGGTAGGGATGGGAGAAACACTTAGATTGACTAGGCAGGATGTAGACACAAATACAGACAGAGATAAAGATTTAACAGAAGAATATGGGAGGCAAGTTAAAAAAAGAATAAGAATTAAAGTATTGATGAGGACAAGAGATGATGGATAGAAGGCAGATAGGAAAAAGAAGAAAGAGAAAAAAAATGTTTTTTCTTTTTCTTTCCTTTTTTATAATGGTGGCATAAGGAAAAATTAGAACAGGCAAGCTTAAACAATATTGTGATTGGTAAACGCTCAGCAATTAAATAATGAAAACATATTTTAATATAAACATGTATTAATTAACTAGAATCATAAAGACTGGATGAAAGCAAAGAATAGGAATAGAGTTATTTTGTATGTTTAAATAAATTGTGATTGGCATTAGAATAATATATTGAAATATTGAATAATGAAATAATGGAGGATAGTATTTTAATATAAATAAATTTGAAGAGGGAAATATGGGAAATATGAATAAGAAGTATTAAAAATGGGAAAATTAGAGATTGAATAATGGTACTATTGAGTGTGTTTAAATAATATGATCTGCAGTGGAATAATAAAGTGAAATAATGACTAATAAAATGATGAAAGAACATAATTTAATACTGGTATAAACAGGTGTATTAATAATAGAATTATATAGATTGGATGAATAGAATTAA
>JANHFL010003293.1:13741-57259 GCA_032468155.1 Oxyrhabdium leporinum
AACTCACTGCTCGCTCCGGGAGCTTGACTCTCAGTGGCTCAAGGTTGACTCAGCCCTCACCCTTCAGAGGTCAGTAAAATGAAGACCCAGATTGTTGGGGGCAATATGCTGATTCTGTAAACTGCGTAGAGAGGGCTGTAAAGCACTATGAAGCAGTTTGTAAGTCTAAGTGCTGTTGCTATTGCTCTCTACCTGAGCTGATAGTTTTGCTTCAAGCGAAAGTCAGACCCTGAAGGGTCGGAGAAACAAACAAATTAGGTCTAGATGTGTGATGATTGACTTTATGATTGCACTGTTTTATGATGGAAATGCCAGTGCCAAATGTGGTGATAAGTCAAGAACTACCTGTATGTTTTTGTTTAGTTCAAACCCTGCCCATTCAACCAGCTCTCTCATTTGGTCTTTGCATGGATTCTCATATTCCAAAGAAACAGTGAGGTCTGCCCTACTGTCAGCCTGAACCCTGAATAATTCTCAGAATGGCTAGTATTTTTCCCCCAAGAAACATGGCACTGCAAGCTGGTAATTGCAAATGTGGCATTGCAAATGTGGCATACTCTGAACCTATTGCTCACCTTGCTATAGAAGGGATATACAACCTTCACTGCTGTGCCTAGCTGCAGGTATAAATGCAGGTATATGTAGTTAGGCATATGCATGTCTCTAATCATGCAAATGTATGATGGCAGTTATTGTCTAAGCTCCAGAGGTGAAATAAGATTCAGGCTGCTCATTATCTCTGCGTGGAGTACAGGTATCTTGAACCGTTGCCTTGGGCAGCAAAATATCTTGGCATAGCTGCCAATCTTTTCCCTTTTATCTGTTGGACCATTTGGGCCTGCTCCACCCCCATCATCTCCTGCCAAGCACACTGTGCTACCCATGAGTTGCTTGTGCCAGTCAATACTCCAAAACAAACCAATTGGCAAGCTGCAATGACCCAAACGGGAAGAAAAATACAAACATATGTATCATTTCTTCTCATCCCTTCTGCCAGCTGCTTGGTGCTGTTTGCAACCAATACTGTTGCTGTTGCACTTCTTCACATTCCCTCTTTTACGTCTCTCCCAATAAATCTGGCTTTTGCCTATAAATGCTCCTCAAAGTAACACAAATCAGAGAAATGTTGCCGCACAGTGACTGCCAGTGCTTCCTTCTGTAGAGCTTTTATGAGATATGTTGTCTATTAAGAAATCCCTTATCTTTGGTCTTCTGCTGCTATAGCAAACAGTTTTATCACTTTGCAACTGCGATTACTGTTCAGATGTTCTTCAAGCATTCATAACACTTGTGCTTACACTTATATAGCTAGTAATAAAAACATGTTTCTACACCCAGAGAGTACTTTGATGTGTATTTTAGTAATGAATGTTTGGCATTAGATTGTTTGGACATTTTAAAGAAAAGGAGCACACCCACACCACACAAAAGAAAGTCAGAAAAATCCAACTTCTGCAGTTTTTATACAACTGCCTTGCAATTTGACCGATTGAATCCTATTGCTTTTCTCTCTTTTTCCTTTATGTTGCGAGGACCAGAACACCGCTACCAGGGATTCGAACAATTAACAACAATTGCTTGCAAACTATATTGGAGGATGTATTTGAAAACTAAATACAATATTCTTCACATATTTTCTTTTTAAATTACAGAATAGCACTGATATTTAAAACCTACTTAGGTCTCAGTTAAGCCATTCCACTGCTGTTTAGTTCAAAGGAATCTCCCTCCTTAGGACATCTGGACATGATGGATATTTGCAGAGAAAATCTTCAGAAGTGCAGTTAGATGAACACCATCTCCCACATAAGCAAGATTCCCGATTTATTGCTGATGTTCAGTCATCAGCAAGTCAATGTACATACAATTGTGCATGCAAAGGCTTTGCTTAGAGACTTCTTCACTGTCTCTGCGGGTGACCTGGGAAGGGTTTAGCTCTGCATTTCTAGTTCAAAGGTACAGAAAAACAAAAGACAGTGTCTCCTCTGAGGACTAAGACATGGAAATGAAAGCTAGCATTCAGGTCTAAGGAACCATGAGGCAGATCCAAGTTCATACCCCTCCCCATCCCCAAAGCCATTATCATCTGGAAAAGATAAGGTGCAGAAAGCATTTGTAGATTGATTTAAAACTCAGTATGTGCATTTAAGATCTGATATGTGAAAATCTGCTCCTTTTTAAAAGAGTGATGCAAACATAAATGAGAACAGAACTACCCAGCAAAGTTTCTATGAATCTTGCTCTCTCAGCTATGATTTATTTTGGCGCACAAAAGCCTAACTTTGACCTTGTCCACCCCCCACCCCCCTTTCAAAAAACTCCAGCTCCAGTTGTTGCTGAATAGACAGGGAGCAGGCTTTAAAACTCACAGTTGTTATCACTAGAGAGTCATTATAGCTGAGAAAGAGACGTGCTGAGAAAAGAGGCCCAATCTGCACAAAGGTTATATAAACTGGCTGCCTGCTGTTTATAAAGGTCCTGTCCTCCCTCTATCTCCTTGATTGGAATCACTTGTAGCAGGAGAGCATTGCTACAATCAAAGGCACATCCCCATGTGATGCATTTTTAATTATTCACACCTGCTAAGGTTGTAAGCCGCCCACCCTGCGCTGTTGCCGTTTGAAGAGGGAGAAACAAATAAACATTTATGACTCAGGGTGCTATTTCTGAATGCTTACAATTTTCCTTTCCAAGAACCAGTTGACATTCATTATCCAAACTGATTTGAGGTGTATGCCACCACCTCGCATCCCATATGCAAGTTTGCATTAATAGGGAAGGAAGTTCCTGTGTTTATTCAGGAGCTATAACTTTTCCACCCTCCTTTGAAATGACTGTAGGGCTACGTGGGTCTGAAGCCAAAGAAGCATCTGGTCTCGGTAGATCTCGAGTCTGTTCTGAAGGAAAGCAGTGTGCTGGCTATCCAATAGATATAGCCCACAAACCTGATTGTTTCACCAAAACAACTAAGGTAAGCATAGATAACGTTAAGCAAATGGCCTTCTCTTGTAAAGCCCCGTGGAGAAAACACAGTTCCAAAACCAGGATGTTTCTGACTCTGCAAATACAGTACAAACTATGAGTCAATTACAGAAGGTGACAGTGAGCTCGAGGCAGATATACAATGATGTGGAGAAAAGTGGGGGATAAAATGTTAAAAATATGGCAAAAAGGGTAAAGGAGCATTAAGAGAAGTGGGAAGTAGGAAACAAATGGGATAAAGGGGAGGCAAGTCCTTTGATTATTGATTAATTGATTATTTGCCATCAAGTTGTTTCCAACTCCAAGTGACCACATAGATAGATTTTCTCCTTAGGGAGAGATTTTCCTTCTTAGCGGCGGATAAATCCCAAAGAGGTGACAGCAGAGATCTCAAATCATAGTAGGGCTTTAGTAGTGGCAGGATTGCAGGAGCCAAGAGAAGAATGGTGGTCAAAATTGAGTGCATGACCCAGAATTCACTTAGGTACTGATTTGCTCTTCAGATCGCTCCAAACTCAGTAATCCTAGTTAATTGCAAGATAGGGAAGCAAGTCTAGAGAAATTTATCAGGCTGAAGCATATCTTAACTATTTTGGTGTTTTTAAATTATTATTATTATGATTGGTCATATAGCCAGATGTTTATACTGGAGTTGGCATTTTTATCCACCTATTGATCATTCCCAAGGACCAGAAATAGGAAGATGTTGTTGTTTGATGATATTAGTTGTACCATTGCAGGATGTAAGCTGTTTCATGAAAAGCTGTTTTTTGCAATTGACTGATGGTGATTTTGTCAATGTGTTCAGGTGGTACGTCAGATGTTTGGGGATTGAAATCAAGGGGCCTATCACCATTGGTAGTATCTTTGCTTTCTTTGCTACAGTCATTCTACTTCTATTTGCAGGTCTTTGAGTTTTGTGATATTCTCCAGTTCTTTCTTTCCTATTCTGCTGTCTCTATGTACTGACATGCCCAGTATACAGACATTTTTGTAGTTCTTATTGACAATTGTTAAGTCTGTGATTTTATGTGGCAGGTGATTGACTATTCTGATTAATTCTAATTCATGTGCGACTTTTGTACCCTTATAGAAGGTTATCAGTACTATTTGCAACAAATCATGAGGATCACACCAAAATAACAGCATGCATGTAATGATGTTGTGAAATAGATGTCTTAGTTACATATTTTCACCCTAACATTTGATGTAAGTATGTGTATTATTTGTGAGATGGTGCAATCACACATATCATCACCTGCCTCCTCCTCTAGAGATAACTTTGAACGATATAACTGTAATTAGATAGTTGAAAATAAGCTTTCCATAGTCAGGCTCAACATCTGGTAACTTTATGGATATATACCAATTTTTCTGCAGCAATATGGAAACAATTTGGCATTGTTTTCTTTTTTGACAATGAAAAAAGTTGAAAGTTGAAATTCACTCTAGTCGAAATCCCTGGAATTCCTTTATGGTCTCCCACCCAAATACAGACTAAATCTGATTCAGTTTTACTTCCACTCCCAGACAAAGAAACTAAAGTTCTGATACTTTTAATAAAACAACAACAAAATCAGTCCAGTTTTCTCCATATATTTGATGTTCTGTCGGATAGTTTCCAGTTCTCAGCTGGTGTGACTGAAGGTTAGTGGGATGGGGAAGATTATAAGACACCTTGTATTATTTAGTCAGAGAGCTCTGATGTATTAATCGAGCCATTCTTTCAGAGCATCAGAAATATTTGCTGAAATATAGCACCACCTTTCTGAATCATGCTACATTTAAGCTTTGATCTGTTCTGCAGTTTCTGTTATAATAAATAATTATCCTATAGTGTGAAGCTGTCTGTGGTTCTGAGGATCTATTCTGTGATGCTCAGGACTTTTTCCAAAGGTGTTTTCCAAAAGACAACCAAGAAAATCCCGTTGCCTTTTGGAACAGCACCTTTGGGACAACCATGACTTAGATAATTGACAGCCTCCATAGATGCCCAGGACTCTTTTGCTAGCTACTGTTGAAAAGAAGAAGCTGGTTTCTCCAATCTGAGCAAGGAAGCAAACTGTAAAAGCAAAATGATGCATATCTTCTTGCCCTAAGATATAAACTAGCCTTACCCATTTTCTAATGCCTCTCTCCCACTTCAATAAACATTTGCCCACTTTGTACTAAGAAGATGGCTTTATTTGTGCACTAGAGATTCCTGATCAGACAGAACATTGGTTTGCTCCTGAGTAGCATCTTATTCTGCCAGATCTGTACAGATCTGTTTCTTTTTATCTACTTTATACAAGACTGTAGAGACATTTTTACTTAGACCCTTAAAAAGCTGCAGTGTTCGTATCACGATCCCATTGTCTGTCCTTTGTTTTCCACTCACAACCACCATAGGACAGTATGTTTCACGGTTAATTTCTGTTTTTCCCCCACTTGAAGTGTTTTACAATTTTTAATTTTTTTAAAAAATCTGTCCTTCTTGCTGCTCCACTCTTTCCCTCTAAGGACAAGTACATCACATTTCTAGCTCTCCTTTTTTTTCTTTCCCCTTTTGTCCTTTCCAATCTATTTGGTCTTGGATTTATCTGGAGAAAAAAGGGACAAGCTATAACCTATTTGACAGAGTATTTGACCTTTGATGATCTCAGTACTTTTCCCACTGGGTAATTTCCACAGCACAAAACTCCTGCCATTTAGGTCTCCTGTTGGGAAAAACAAGAGAACTGGAGATTGTAAATGCCATGAATCCAAAAAAGAAGATTTTCAGTGTGGTTTAAAGGCTACATCACTAGGATATTTGCAGATAAAAACGTTTGATGGTGGTACCTTACTACTAAGTAGCTCCTGAAGTATAATTTGACCAGGGCTGTTTATTCTACAACATTTTCATTGTCATTTTCCTGGAGCTTCCTGGAAAGCATAATTATATGTTCCAGATAGTTTGTTTTTAATTGTCATTGGCTTTAATCAGCCAGGATCAGTGACAAACACATAGACAAACACCTATAAAAGTTACAGTCCAAAAGATCTGGAGCATATAGCAATAGCACTTAGACTTATATACCACTTCACAGTGCTTTATAGCCGTCTCTAAGTGGTTTACAGAATCAGTATATTTCCCCCAACAATCTGGGTCAGTACATGAAAAGGATGTGTTATATGGATATAATCGTCCCTCTCCCTGTTTATTTCATTTCACATTGTTGGCGCAACCATTCTTAAGAATTAAGTTGAATTTAGATTTGGGTCTTGTTAAAAGACCCAAATCTTGCATATGGTTTTCACATTCCAAGATGGGTGCCCAGAATCTACATTGGCTGGCAGATCCCACCTTTGCAATCCAGTTGATATCAATCCTTCATCAACTGAATCTTTTCTCAAGAATATTTTTACTCTTAAAAACTACTTTTAAAAAAGATAAAGCAAAGCAATAAGCAAAACTTAACTATTCTTATAAGATATGTTTCAAAGTTTCTTTTCAATGTTGCCCGACAAACTTTCCAATGAAGAGTCAGTGAAATGGATTGATCACTGTGGGACAACCAAGGAGAGTAAGGGGATATCTCTTCCCTTAATTGTTCACTACAGGTGATCCTGAATTTTCGACCACAATTGAGACACGAATTTTTGGTCGTTGAATGAAGTGATTATTAAAGGAATCATCATGTGACTGCTTCATTCAATGGCCACAAATTCATCTCCCAGGTTATTAAGCAGATGGAGCAAAAAAAACCCCACCCCATGTCTAACAGGGAACTCCATCCTAAGCAGGGCCAAATCTTTCTAGCAGGTAGTAGCCCTTTCACTCTCAAAGAACTTGGTACTCTCTGAGCTTGCTTGTTGTCTTGCAGACATTTCATTACCCAAATTAGGTAACATCATCAGTGCTAATAAGGAGTGCTGGTTGCTGTCAGTTTATATTCTGGTAGTTTGCCTGTCGATGTTGGTGGGGGCGGTTTTAGAGATTCTTTGGTTGGGCTGTTTGCTGTTGGCTTCTTGGGCAGTTTCTTGATTGGGGTATCATTTATTGGGGTTACTCAGCCATCACTCAGCCCAGAAAGGAACAAAAAGACACAAGCACCTCTCCACCAGCAATCAGCACCCAGATCAGCATAGATCACAGGTGTCAAGCTTGATCATGTCACGTGATGTATTGCAATGTATCACAATGTTTTTTGCCTTTGGGGAGCCAGGGTAGGTGTGGCCTGCTCATGACACATCTGGCCTGTGAGCTGCCAGTTTGACAGGCCTGGCATAGATTAACTCAGCAGAATTGAAGATCCTAACTCCTTTGCCATTTGGCTCCTCCAGGAAAACAGTGGGTGTTTCCTGCTGTGCCAGTTTAGGGCAATGGCCTTATCATGTTGCCTGGTGACAGGTTTGCAGACTGCCCTTGCACAAAATGCAAGTTGCATTTTTTCCCCCTGATGAAGTCCCCTGATGAATCCAATCACATACATTTGAAAAAGAAACTTTCTGTAATGAATCTCCTTTGCACTTGCTTTATTGATTGCCTGTTTTCCAAGTTTGTGTGTATTTCTCTTTCTCTGTATATGCATAGAATAAATATATTTACATACAGTACACGCAGCCATCTTCATCATCTGCTTTTTTTTTCTGTTTGACACACACACAGTCAAAATTTACTTTTAAAAAATGCAGCCAATGCAATTTATATTTCTATCCACTGCTGCCTCTTTTTAAATTTTATTTATTTATTCATCAAATAGAAATTAAAATTCCAACGCACAAAATGAAAAAAACCCACTAAAATGTGACAGGGATGATAGGTACATGAGTGCACTTAAACACTAACTTTTGCCCCATTTCACTTCTTTTATTGATGTGGAAAACTATCTGCACCAATGCAAGAAAGAGAGATATTCCTTGCCAACCCATGGGAGTGGGTAGGATACTTTATACAAGCATTTTTTATTCTCCTGTTTTAAAACAAAACTTTGTTCTCTCTATATGACTTGGGGAGAGGTGAAGAGAGAAAGATATTAATTTGCTTCTGGCTGCAAGAGTACAGCCTTATTCTTGACTCAATTCTTCATAACCAATGTGAAGGATGAGCATAACCAATGTGATAGGCTTCTCTAGCCTCAGCAAATATAGAATACTGAATAACAACGTTGGAAAGGACCTTAGAGGTCTTCTAGTTCAATCCCCTGATCAAGCAGGAGACCTTATAACATTCTGAACAAATGGCTGTCCAATCTCTTCTTAAAAATCTTCAGTGCATGTTAAATACTGTACATCTAGCTCAGTGGCCCCCAACCTTTTGGGTATCAAGATTGGTTCTGTGGAGAGAGGTTTTTCCATGGACAGGAGGGGGTGTCATTTTGTGTGCTGCCTGCATTCCACGGATGGGGCTTCACTTGTTCATGGGGCCCAGTTTCTGGCATGCCACGAACCAGTGCTGGTCAGTGGAGTGTGGGTTGGGGACCCTTCATCTAGCTCCTATTATTAAGGTAAATGTTTCATTTTCTTACAGTATCTCTTTAAAAATTATGCATTTTCCATCAATGGAGCATCAGTAACTTTTTGGAATATAAGCACACTCTGTAATGGTTGAGAATTTAAGTGTTTGCCATCTAGCAATGCAGAAGCAAAATGCTAATGACTCTTTTTACAATTGTGTGTGTGTGTGCGTGCGCGTGTGTTTTAACAAACAAAATACTAATGACTATTCTTACAATAGTGTGTGTGTGTGTGTGTATTTTAGCCCATATGTAAGCCAGCAGCACATTATATTCCTCTACCCACATTTCCATTTGTTAAACTGCATATAGATACTTTGAAAAAGGTTATTGAGGTCGCAGGAAAAACTAAAGCACTTTGATGTTTCTGAACACAACTTTCCCTAGGACATCAGCAATAATGCCTCAATTTAAAGCAGAACTGTCAAATATCTTATTAGTATTTACTACAAATGGATTTGGTGGAATGCTCAAAGAATAGAAAATTTCAGGGAGATTATATAGCTGTGGTCATTGCTAAAAGCTGAAATTTAATAACTTATACAAAAAGGTAAATGAAAAAAAAGTAGGCCAGGCTCATGGGGGAAAAGCAAACCAACAACAAAGCAGAATTGCTTGACACATTTAGGGCAAAGAGATTCTTGATGGATAGTAGTCTTAGCTTCTTCTTCTTTTTTTTTCCTCCTCCTGTTCCAGTAATCTCCTCTACCAATGGTAAGTAATCAGACAAGAATCTCAGAGTCTGTTTGTGAATTTAAACTGTTCCTATCACCTAGGCAGCAGGGATGCTGTATGTAGCATTCTGACTGTGTTGGAAAGTCAGTTCTATTGTACAGTCCCCGTCCCCCCCCCCTTACATTCTATAACCACACTGAGGGATGTTCATGCTTTAAAAGTACTTCTGGGAATGTATGCAGAAAATGAATGAAGATGCACATCTCTGTAAATGTCAAGAGTTCAGGGAGACAATGAGATAGATGAATTCTGCAAAACTGCTAGGCTTGAATTTTGTGCTGCTGATATGCCTTTAGTCATTTTTGAATTGCTTTTTCACAAGTGTGTGTGTGTGTGTGTGTGTGTTTTAAAATGCAAGCAAAGGAATATAACCATGGAAATACCACAGTGAAGAGTCAGAGAATCAGTTTAAATGAATGTCATCTGGTGTGCGGTAATAGGTGTTCATTTATTCTTGTCATTATATCAGATGCTTAATTTCTAAACTGAGAAATGGTGAAAATACCGCACTTCTGTTTGCAGGAAAATGTTGTGTTTGTATTGGATATTTAAATTATTTTAAAATAACCTTGTACTATCTGTGTTGGGATTGTTCCTTGCGGCTGATTTAGAATGCTATTCGCCAGTCTTTAAGCTGGCAGGAAACTCTACTGGCATAAAATTAGCTAGCAATTTCTGTCATGCTGCAGGCATGATGCAGGCAACTGGAGCTGTCCTTGTTTATGATATATAAGGCACACTGGTGGGGATTAGTAGATTTCCCTAGCTTTGTTTCTTTCCCTGGTACAAAAGTTCAACAGCTGGTGGAAGAAACATTCACCAATTATTCTCTTTAACACAGGTTGCGGCTGGGGAGAAGGTAAGATTTGATAGATGGCTAGACTGGCAACTTTATCCATCTGTCAAACTTCACTGTTTATGTGATTGCAAAGGGGGCCTATCAGTTGACGGTTTGACTCCTTGTGGACATGTGGATTTAGTGCTATTTTACAAAGAATCTATATTCAAAAGGACCCAGATTTAAATTTAGTGCTATTCCAGAAGAACACTAAACCTGTGTTCAAAAGTGGTCCAAATAGAAACTGTCAGATATGGAGAAGGTAATGTCATGAATAACATGTCATCAACTTGACCATTGGCCAAACTATTGTCATGGCAAAAATTGGGCTAGGATTAAGAGCAAAATGTTATGTTTAAAGCAAAATAGCTAAGAATGTTCTAACACTGCCTTGACTGGAGATGAAGACTCATGGGATCATAGGTTCATAGGGTTGGAAGGGCCCTGTAGATCTTTTAATGCAACTTCCTTTTCAAGTCAGTAATCCTAATCCCATCCAAATGAAAATGCAATCTTTTCTTCAAAATCTCCATGGATGGATGACCTACAACTCCAGGAGGCAGATTATTCCACTGTTTAATAGCTCTCACTGTCAAAGAAAGAATTCTGTTTGAGATTTAGAGCTTTTCCAGAGGTTCCAGATGAAAACTATAGAGAGCAGATTATTAGGGTTTTGGCATTTTTTTTTGTTCTTGGAGGATGATATGAATGCAGATTTTTGTTAAGACTTGTAGGATCAATTCTAGATTTTCCAGAATGAGGAATATCTCTAGGGATATTTTGGTGCATTTTGTTAGAAGAAAGTCAAGGGATCAAGTTGTGCCACAGCATTTCAACATAAGATTGAAAATGGATAATGCAGTACAAATATAATTATTCTGAAAGATCATAATTTCAAATAAGAGAAAATATTACGCCTTGTTGGCTTAAAAGCTAAAACAAGAAAATATATTTTAATGGGATAAAGTGGAAGATTTTTATTTTTAAATAATAGAGATTTAGACTGAATTTTATTTCTAAGCTGAGAGATGCTTTCAGAAAGGCTTTTGTAGAAAGTAGAATTGGAAACGATGGAAAAAGAATTTTCACAGGAAATTACACAAAACCTGCAACAGATGCAGCATAAATCTTTGGGTGAAGAATATATTTCAGTAGATAACATAAACAGAAATGGAATTATTTTATATATAAATCCAGAATTTGTATTAACTGATGAACATAGCAGATTTGTTTGGGCAGAAGTTGACCTAGTGGGGTTAAAGTTAAAGTCTACGGTGCTGGGAGTTTATGCCCCATAAAAAAGTTAAAGTGACTTTTTACAAATAACTTATTGAGAAACTAGTAGACTTCTCTTATGCAAGTTGGTATTACATGGGGCTGGAGTGGTCTCTCCCAATTTTATAGGACTTCTGAGAAAGATAAAAAAGTATTACTGAATGTAAACTACTAAAAGACCCATTTAAGGGTCATTAATATATGGAGACCGAATAATGATAGTTCAAGAGAGTGTTTTTTTTATTTAGTTTTTTAGTTTTTATTATTTTGCAATGTATTTATTGTTTTAATTGCATAATTTTGAACTATAAGCTGCCCAGAGTCATTGACCGAGATGGATGGCTATAGAATTTGAATGAATGGATAAATAAATAAAATACCTAATTTCCTTTTCAACAATAGATATGATCTGGACTTCAAGAGACATGGCTAATAAAATTTCCAAAGTGGAGATTTTAAGCAAGGATGACTCAGGCCATTGTCTTATGACTCTGGTTTATAAAAGAAAATTTAAGATGTAAACTAAATGAAGCATGATTGCAGAAAGAAGAAATTGTTAAACATTGCAAAAACATTTTTTAGAATAACTTTAATGAAGGTACTAATTTGAGAATGGTCTGGGATGCAAGTAAAACTTTTATTAGAGGCTATCAGATACAATATAGTTCTGAAATTAAGAGAAAGATAGAAGAAAAAAATACAAAATATTTTGAATGTGATAAAAAGAAAAATTAAAGAACTCCTCAGGGAATATAAGTACTTTTTAACAAAATATCAATGTTAACAATAAAAGAAATAAAAATAAAATTGAATTATGAGAAACAAAAAAATAATAGGAATATAGGAATAAAGCAGAGAAATGGTTGGCTTATAAATTTAGAAGAGAAAGAAAAAAGAAAATGATATTGAAGTTACTCTATTAATGGATAATGTGACAATACAAAAACCATTTTATTAATATTGTTCTAATTTGTTTAGAGGACATGATATTTCAGAGGAGAAAGTAAAGGACTATTCAGAAAATGAAATATACCAAGGGTTACAGAAGAACAAAGGAAAATTATGATGAGACCTATAACAATAAGAGAAGTTTTAAAAATTATTAATAACAGTAAATCACAAAGATGCCTGGACAAAGATGGGTCTGTATTATAAACATTTTCAGCATGGGAATCTTTCAAATTCTGTATAGCATGATGAACTCTATTTTATAAGGAGGAAAAATGCCAGAGAATTGAAAAGATGCTGCTATAACATTAATACTTAAGGAGGGGCAAAAGTTAACTTTAACAAGAAACTACAGACCAATGCCATTATTGAATAATGACTATAAGTTGTTCCCAGTGGTTTTACCTGAAAGATTGAAAATACTTTTGTCAGAAATTCATTAATAGAACCAATATGGGGTTTTTTTTTAACCTAAAAGAGAGCTAAGGGATAATGTTAGAACAGCGCTGGACTTTTTGGAATACTTGGGACATAATGAAAACAAGCCACATTGGATTTTTTTTAAATGCAAAGAAGGCTTTTGCCAATTTGAGCTGGAGATTCCTGTTTAAAGTTTTGAAAGATATGAATTTTGGAGAGAATTTCAGAAAATGGGTGCAATTGAGTTATACTTCGTGAATGATGCAAATAATTGTTAATGGAGATTTAACCAAACCATGTGAGATACAAAGAGGAACAAGTCAAGGTTGTCAACTATCTTCTTTCATGTTTATTTTAGTTCTTGAAATATTGAATAGACACATAAGACAAGATAATAGTTTTTGTGGATGTCTTGGTTTTGATTTTGGCAGACGTCTAAAAGGCATTGAACTTTTAATGAGCAATTTAAAAGAATTTGGGGGCAGTAGCAGGATTCAAGATGATTAAACAGAAGACAAAGGTGTTAATAAAAAGCACGAAGACACAAGATCAAATAGAACTGATGAATAAGACAGATTTTAAGATTGAGAAGAGGGCAAATACTCAGATATTACTATTACAAATATGAATTGTAACTGTTTCAAAATAATTATGGTAAGACATGGAATAATATTTAAAAAGATATGTCAAGATGGAGGCAAAACACAACTGTCATTGTTGGGGAGCATTTCTGTGACTGAGAATTTGCATAAAATGTTGTATCATGTATGATGGATATTTGTCACCAGAGAAATTGTCTAGAATGTATAAAGTAATTTCAATTCTTTGCTAGAAATGTGAACATGATGGAACATTTTAGCATGTATGGTGGACATGTAAAGAATCCAAAAACTTTTAGGTAGAAATAAAAACACTGATTCAGAAGATTTTAAATACTATTGTGTAATTATGTGTATAACTAATATCAGATACTTTTCTTTGGGGACTAATGGATGCAAAGTTAAGGGAGAAAACCACCACATGACTTTGTTCTTATGTATAGCAACTGCAGCAAGATTACTATATGCTCAGAAGTGAAAAAGTTTGACAGTACCCACAACAGACACATGGATGTAGAAATAGCTAAATTGACTTCTTTGATTAGAAGAAGAAGAATATTTACATTTATGACAAACAGGAGACTATAGAATTTTGCATGAAACAGAAAAAAATGACCTTATGATGATTAGAAAACAAAATTGGATAATAGAAAAAAGCGAATTCTTAGTAATCATAGAGTAAGAGATAATTTTGTAATATATATTTGCTGCAAATGGAATTTGCAAATTCTTGTTTTATTTCCTATTACTTTTTCACTTTTTTCTTTGTTTCACTTTATTCCTGCATTAGTTTGTGTTAGTTTAAGAAGCGATTAGATAACCATTTGTCTGAAGTGATGTAGGGTTTCCTGCCTAAGCAGGGGTTTGGACTAGAAGACCTCTAAGGTCCCTTCCAACTCTGTTATTCTAAGTTCTAAGTTTTCTCTAAAAAACTTGAAATTCCTCTTATTTCAAATTTGGCTTTCCTTCTATAAAGCTTTTACTCATTGTCCTTCCCTGGGATGCTACGGAAAATAAATCCACACGGTCTCCCTCTGACAGCCTTTCAAATATTGGAAGACTGCTATCATGTCTCCCCTGAGCCTTCTCTTCTTGAGGTTTAACCATTCATCATTGGATTTAGCCTCCAAATCCCTCACTATCTTTCCTTCACAATATGTTTGCACTGCTCACTGCACTCTTTCCAGTTGCTTAATAAAGGCAATGTCACAAGAATATATCAAAATAAGTACATAATTAAAAATACTAAAATAGTTTCTGCCAAGGTTAGGTGCAAGGGAAAGAAACAACTGTAGTACCTTGCTTATGTAGAGGAGAAGCACAGTGGTGTTTGTAATAGAAATGAGAATTCTGGCCAAGGTTAGTTTAGGTTCCCATTTTTACCACCTTGTCTTTTGTAATAAATAGTTTGCATTTCCAAGTCCATTTTCAAGGTGCAGATTTTTGTATGTGTTTTTTTTCCTAACATTAATGTTTACAACCATCGCAATACTGAATGCATCTATCATTTGCTGCACATTTGCTTTGAATATAATTTCATTTTTATAGGGAGTTTTGCCTTTCTTCCAGGAAATACAAAGACCTTCTCCAAGTTTGCAGCTCAAAATTTGTGAGAAAGCTGGTTATATAAATTGAAATAAATAAACAATCAGAATAAATAAAAATAAATAAAATAACCCTGGGAGAGTAAATTAGACTGAGATTTCCATGGAGGATGGATATTTCACTCTCTTTCTCATCCTAGTTCAAAACTTTAACCAATATGTAAACATACGGCTATGGATAGGCAAATGTGTTTGACATTTAGGATCGAGAAAACCATAGATTCACTTAAAGCATTCTGATTTTAAATATAAGTGTTGATAACTTCACATCTTCATATACATTTGATTTATGTTTAATGATACAACATTTCAATTGTTCAATTTCAATTCAAATATAGTGATTTTTTCAAATCTTTGAATATTCAGGTTGCAAATTGCTTAGGCTTGGAATTGTATAACTAAATAAAACAGACAGCATGAGAAAGAGAGAGCCAAGAACTACAGGTATTCAGTACTAAAATAAATTAATGCTTCCTAAAAAAAATGTAACCCTCCCATGCCCCTACATTTGAGTTAAAATCTTACAAAAATCACATGATTAAGTATAATTAATAGAATTATCTCCTTTATTTAATCATGTTCCTCAACTAACATTAAAAATTAGCTTGCTGAATTATTTTGGATGAATTCTGGGTGCTGCATCCAACACTTTCAAGACTGCATGTGGCCTAAGGGCATCAAACTAAGCATGTATATTCATGGCACAGCTCTATAAATAAAGAACGAATTGAATCTTGAACATTCCATGTCATAATGGATATAGCAAATACTTCTGAATCTTTTGTAACTTCTGTGTACAATGAAATTGTTTGGGGCCAGTGTGAAAGCACTGACTTTCTCCATTGGTTTCTCCATCTCTAAGTGGCAAATAACTGCAGGATGGAGACTTCTCCATCAAAATAATCTTGGAATGCAATCTTCTCCAGCCACCTGAAGCAAGCTAGACAAAATGTGTTTGAGCCAAATATTCAGGGAAAAACAGCAAAGGGAGCTAGAACAAATCTATGAATAACCTTTAGGAGAGAACA
This sequence comes from Oxyrhabdium leporinum, assembly GCA_032468155.1. Lineage (NCBI taxonomy): Eukaryota > Metazoa > Chordata > Lepidosauria > Squamata > Cyclocoridae > Oxyrhabdium > Oxyrhabdium leporinum. The sequence continues at coordinate 29,651 of JANHFL010003293.1, forward strand.
TTTTCCTCCCATATTCATTTATATAATTATTATTTAAATGCCCCTCAAATTAAAAAAAAAGGCTGTAAGGGTCTCACATGTAATACAAAAGTAAATCAAAAGGACAAATAAACCAAATATAATAAAATTCCCAAACAAGTAACAATAGTAAACCTTTCTGTCCATTAACACGTCAATGAAATGCAATCCTGGCAACAATTATCTAATGCACAGAAGGAACATACCATGCTATCAATTCTCCAAAGCTTTCTTTAAGAGTCAGGTCTTTAGTTCTCTTTGCTCAATGCCAATAGAGTGGTCCTGATTTGGCCTCAAGTATATCCCTCTTCCAAAGGAGAAGAATGGCGGCCAAAGTAGCTTGTTCACAGAGTTCATTTACTGATTGCAGTGTATCAATAAAGCTATTGCCGAAAGTACACGCCAATCCTCTGCCTTCTTGGCAGCACAGCAACTTCACATAATGGACACTGTATGATATTCTTGGTCATATTTTTAAATCGTTGGCAGGATTAATGGGAATCAGTGCTATGTTGATGTTCATTTTGTTGAACATCCCTTTGTTCATACTGACTGTTCATGATGTAGAATTACAGAGACAGTTCAGGTGTATGTCTGCATGCTGGTGAATTAAAGGGACAGATGGAATGATTGAGGCCAAGCCAGTCTCATTATTCCTGCACACACCAACCAAGTTCACTGTCAGATAATTGTTTAGAATTGTTTATTTCAAAAGATGGAAGATGCGGTGCCACAGTGGCTTAATGATGTTGGAACTGCTTGCCAGAATTGGTCTGCACTCTGGCAGTGCTCCGCAAGACGGAGTGAACTCCTGTCACTCGTTCCCTAGCTTCTGCCTATCCAGCAGTTCAAAAGCATGTAATATTTTGAATAGATAAATGGGTACCACTTCGATGGGAAAAACCTAGCTGCGTTCATGTGTGCAGAAGCTGGCAGTGGACCTGGCCTGATGTGAGGTAATGTGGCATGACATGAAGCAAAGTGAGACTGGTGGAGGAGCCCAAAAGAGCCAGCGACCCAAGAGCCAATAGTTAGCTTGTGTAAAGCTAGTTCACCCCCATCAAGGACAGGTGCACTAGCAATCTAGCAATTTAGGCTGTCAGGACTACATTGTGTCTAGCATTTGTAGATTCCCCTGACATTGTATGTCATATGCTAAGTAAATACATTTCAAAGGCTTGACAAAAGTTTTCGATGAAAGTACCTAGACATTTCCTTCAGGCCTTCATGTTAAATATGCAAAGTATACAGTATGTGTGCAAATATAAAATAGCTCTCTTGAATCAAGACAAGGCTCCTTATCTTAGTCCAGAATTTCTCCAAGTAACCAGCTAAGTGCCTCTGGGTTACTTGCAAGCAACAAATGGAAACACGTGTTTTTCCTTGTGGCTGGAATCTGTAAAAATGTCGTCCTCAACCCTGTAATAATATTAGTTCTTTAAGATTAATAACCTTGGGAATGACTATGGGAAACATGGAGAAGAACTGCAGCCAGGGCAACAGTCAGATAAGAGGGAGCTTAGCCTGCAAAACAATTGTGGGTGTGACATATTTCTCAGAAGGGACGTCTATAGTTTGTTGGACTATAATGGCAATGGGAGAAATATACGTTCAGACTTCAAGATTTTGTTAATTTAACCTTACAGTAGTATGCTTCTTATCTGGATTAACTCGCAAGGCTGACATAACACTTCATAGATTTATCCTTCATGAATGTATCCAGTGGTATGAGCAGTTTAACAGGTGCTTCTCGGCGTGTCCATGTGTCACCACTGCTACATGAGCTACATGTCAGTTGGCCTCCTAGTGCCATTCAAGGTGATGGTTATTGCCTATAGATCCCTGTATGGCATAAGGCCCAGATATCTGAGGGACTGCTTATCTCCAATTATTCCTGCTTGTCAGGTATATTCTGGCAGAGTGAGTACACTCAAGGTCCCCTCAATTAAACACTGTTATATTTTGGAGCCAAGGAAGCATGCCTTCTGTGTTTAGATGTTGCCCTCTGGACCTCCTGCAACCTCTTGGGATTAATGTAGCATTGTGTTTCTGAGAAACTTGTTTGATTTGTATTGTTTATACGATGATTTCAATCTGGGCTGCCTGTGTGGTTTAATGTTGTATCTCCTGTATGTATGTATTTTTCAGTTTTGTACACCACCCAGAGTCCATTGGAGTTGGGAGGTTCCAATAAATGTAAATAAATAAGTAACGTCAATGCATTTTTAAGGCCTAGTTGGTGAGCATCACAATGTCACTATATGAATTCCCAACTACAGCCAGAACTCAGGTGTGTATATTTTATTCTGTGTCTTCTTTTAATCTTCATGTTTTCCGGTACGTATATTTAGAGAGCTCATAAGTCCAGCTTGTTCACACCAAAAAGTGTGTCAAAGGTAATATAATTGTATTGTAACATTTAGATAATGGAACTACCAAGTGATTTCCAGAAAACAACCTCTTAGGGTCGCTGTTCAGCTGTCCCACTAATTCAGTTAGCTAATGTACTACATTTCTTCTACATACTGTATTCACCAGACTTTGCGTAATGAAATTCCTATAAAATCCCCTAGGCCATTTTCCTTCTCAACCTTTTTATCAGTAACCTTCACTCTAATAATTGAAACTAGCTTAAATAACTTCCTAATATTTATTCACCTTAATTCCTTTAGATTCAAATACCCAAAAGAAATGCATTCTTCCCTAGCTGCACAAAAACCTACCAATGCTTACCCTTTAAAGATAGTTGCAATCTTTATCTTTGTATATTTTGCCTGCTTTTTTCCCCCCATGCCTATGATGTTCTTACTATATCATTATTTGTAAAATGAAGCCTTGAGCTGGTCAGATTATTCTGCAAATGACCTAATGTGGGGAGGAGCAAGAGAGATATTCATTATTTTATTTTTATCTACCTTTTTTTCATATTCAGAATAGAGCTGGAAGGGACCTTGGAAGTCTTCTAATCCAACCCCTTGCTCAAGCAGGAAATTCTATACCCAGTGGTGGGATTCAGCCGGTTCGGGTTGGTTTGGGCGAACCAGTAGGAAAGATTCTGGCTGGCCCCGCCCCCGCCCACCCCTTCCTGGAGTTCCCCACGTGCCCCGTTTTGGCTCCCAGCTAAGTGCAGGGAGGCCCACTAGGCCCGAAACAGGGCACAGGGGGTGCAGCTCGGTCTCCCATGCCCCATTTTGGCTCCCAGGGGGCTTTGGGGAGGCCAACTAGATTCAAAACGGGGTGTGGGGTGGCTATGCCCATCTAGTCACATGAACAATAAGCCACGCCCACCAAGCCATGCCCACAGAACCGGCAGTAAAAATTTTTGAATCCCGCCACTGCCTATACCATTTCAGACAAGTGGCTGTCCAGTCTCTTCTTAAAAACCTCCAGTGATGAAAGACCCACAACTTCTGAAGGCAAGCTGTTCCACTGGTTAACTGTCCGCATTGTTAGGAAGTTTCTCCTTAATTCCAGGGTGCTTCTCTCCTTGATCAGTTTCCATCCATTGTTTCATGTCTTGCCTTCTGGTCCTTTGGAAAATAAGTTGACCCCTTTTCTTTGTGGCAGCCCTTCAAATACTGGAATACTGTTATCATGTCACCCCAGTCATTCTTTTCTCTAGACTAAGCATACCAAATCCTACAACCATTCTTCATGTGTTTTATTCTCTGGGTATTTAATCTTCTATTATGATTAATTGTATATTATGATTAAATCTAATATTCCATCAAGTCAGTCTTGACTCCTGGGGAACCTCATGAAGTTTTCTTGGCAACATTGTTGAAAATGCATTCTAGTGCCTTCTTCCTATAGCTGAGACTATGTCATATATAAAATATATGTCATACATTTTAGCATCATATCTCTAAAACAAGTTTTATTGTTAAAAGTCAGTTTAATAATCCAGACAAACATATGACAAGTTTTATCATTTTACAACTTTTCGGCTGTTTTTAGCAGATAATATCTTATGCTTCTTCCCAATATCGGCTAAGGGAAAAAAAGAACTGTTATCATTTCTGGAATGATATTCAGTTCTGCATGTTCATAAAGGTTGTTTGCTCATCCTCTGGCCAATAAGTCAGTATTATATATACTCTTACTTTCTGCCATCATGACTATGAGTCTCCTGATGCTGTTAGCAATAGTTCTTGTTAAAAAATTGATTTAGGTGAACATACTTGCTTTTCTCCTCCTTCATACTTTCAAATACAAACCCAAACTCCTTCTGCCTTCAAGGCTACATCACATTTGTTGATCCTTTATGATAAAAAAGGAAAGGCTGGTAGGTATATCTTTCTGGGTCTTTTCTGTACCTGATATGATATAATATTGATTCAATAAAACTGTTCCTCCAAAACTTATTCCACTGTTGGGATTCCTTCTCCATCTTGATTGTATGGAAAAAGTAAGGCCAAAATATTATTTAAGTGTCATTTTGCAGTGGTAGAAAGTCAAGATGTTCTCTGCTCAACAAGGTTTTGTTTATGTTGGTAAACAAAGATGTCTTAAAAAGCTAAAAAAAAGCTTTAATGATACTGTACTTATTCAAGACTTGGTTTTAATAACTCTTCCTGCATAATCTGAAGAAAGATTAAGCACAAAAACAAAAATTGGAATAACAAATTTCTTGAAGCTCTTGCGAATGTTTAAAGGTCAATATAATTCTAGGCTGAGAGACATTAACTTATTAGACACTATGAAATACTAATAGCTGCTTCTGTCTAATGTCATTTTTTAAAGAAATATAATGACTGAAGAATGTATTATAATGTGTAATACCAGAATCACAGAATTGGTACTCTCCTTTCTGCTTAGAACGAGTTTCTAAAATGTTTGAATCCAGATGTTCCTCTACTACAGGATTGTCAAACTCCTGGTCCACAGGCCAGATGCATCATGTGCTGGCCATACCCATGCCCAGTTTAGCTAAGGGGAAAAAAGTCCTGATATGTCATGTGACGACGCCGTGATGCTGTGAGTTTGACACCCCTAATCTACTAGAATCATGTAACTCATTCACAGTTATGCTTTGCCGAGTGATCTAAATGTCCCTTCCAGTCAATTGCTTGAAGACTTGATGTGTGGTATCCTTTCAGAGATTTATATATGATCATTTCAAGATTCTTTCTTCTTGCTTTATCTCGTGTAAGTATCAATGGAAGACACTTGTGTTGGCATTACCACAAAGAATCTTACATGCAGTGCAAACTTTGTGACACTGTTGTTGAAACACATTACATTTTGTATATGACTTTCCCTCTGTGAAACACATATAGGTGTGAAGTTCTACTTTTGTGGGTGACTATTTCAGATGCAAGATCCTATCTGATAACAAACCTGATTTTGGATATAAGCTGCCACATTAATATCTGTTCACTACAAGGACATCCCACTTTTTTCATTGTTATCATCAGAGATAATTATTTCATTACTAGGACTTTTTTTTTCCTGGAGTTCTACTCATTCCTAAAATGAATTGAGAAACCCAGCTGCTTAGAAACTGTCCTTATGTGTCCTTCTATACCCCTTTGAATTCTGAAAAGCAAGATACACAGAGTTTTGAGATCGGGAGTAAATGTGAAACAATACCACAAAAAATTACATTCTTGAGATTTAAAATAAGTATGTGAACCTAAATTCACTTAGATTCATATTTCTTTTGGTTCTCATTATTAGAATATAAGAAACTCTTATTTTCTTAATTCTGAAATAAAGAAGATATTAGGGTGTTTATTAGGGTGTTACTTTACTTGGAACTGTTTACCTCCTGCAATTATATCTTAACACTATGAAACCACAACATGTTCCCATGCCAAGGTGGATAAAAATGCCAAATCCAGGCTAAACATCTGGATGACTATTTAATAATAATTAAGTTAAGACAGTGGTTGCAATAGTACTATTAAAGATCTGTTTATTTTTATGAGTTCACAACTACCATCGTGACTTTTTTTTATCATATCAGTGGACAGCCCTAAATCGTCACGTTAAGGCCTTAAAAAAGCTTACTAATGCATAGACCGTGAGCATTAAATTTGCTATTGGTACCATTTTTCTGCAATAATCAAACACAGTTACCCCCCTGGAAACTGAGGTCAAGAAGTAATAAAAGGGACCCAGAAAGAATCTCTTCCTGTTGCTTTGACATTACCAAAGGGCTTGACCATTTCTTTGGAGTATCAGGTGCTACACAAAGTGTGAAAAGATATTTCTGTCCAACAGAGGATCCTTCCCCAATCCTCCCTCCCCTATTTTTCTACACAACAAAAGAGGTGGCAAGCCTACTAAAAACCTGACAGCTAAATCTATCATTCCCTAAGGCAAACATAAAATAAATGAGGACATACTTATTGCATTAATATTTTTCATGAGCGACTCTCTTTATCAAAATGGTGATGAGCTGAGCCTCCACATAGGTATTGTACCCTCCAGAATGTATAATGTTCATTTCTGAATCATATTCTTTCTCTAGAACTATTTCCTATGTCAAGTTGGATGGCACTGATGCATGATCTGCTTCTGACCTGTGAGTCCAATTTTTAATGGGCTGAATCTCCTTCCACTAAAAATTCTTCTGAGTCAAATTTTAGCTTCAGTCACTATTATTTTTATAAGAAATGGTTCATTTGGCTAGAAAATAGATATATCCTTGGAATGGTTGCAATGCTCTCATTTCTAAAATGAGCAAACAAAATAGGAATTAGTAATTTCACATGATATCCAAGTACTGGCCTAGTAAATCAACAGTGCTGCCATCTGTTTCTAAATGACTATAGAGATTTATGAAGTTGATGAGTTTTTGTTGTCTCTCTCCTAGTGCCAAGGCATACTTGACCTTTCTTACTAGCCAAGGGTTTATCAGATCACTAGCAACCAAACTAGCAGCCAGATTAAAATGATCAGATGCTTGGAGAATTCCTGGTTCCTTGTCTTCTTGCCATATTCAGATTATTATTCCCACAGATAAGTTGTGATTGATTGGTGACCTCTATGAGCGTAAGCATTGGCAATCACAGATCAGAAAGCCACTTCAGTCATAATTTGCTTTTGCAGACAAATAATGTGTGAATATTTACAGATGCTTTATAGAGCTCCATAAAATGTCAACAGATGATGGATATTTTCCCAGCCTCCATAGATTTTGCTCAGTTAAATAGAACTGGGGCCAAGCCTGTTCTACAAAAAATCTCAACTTTTGTACTGATTGAGCTGTACAGTATAATAGAGCTAACTCAAATGTCCTATTATTTCTTCTCTCAACTTCCTTCTTTGGTGGCTAGACAAAACTGCCAAATAACAAATACAGGGGTGGGGGGGAGTCCACCATCCTTAAATTAATGAAGATTCTGGATTCTCCCACAGCAATAACAAGTAAGCTGCAGTTTCCCTTCATGGTTCTTTCACCTGAAGATTTTGCACTGGTTTGAAAGAAGCTTTGAATTTGGAAAACTGAACTGAATTATTGAAAACTGAGCTGAATTATCCTTCGTAGTTATTTTACCTGAAGATTTTGCACTGGTTTTTGGATTTGGAAAATTGAGCTGAATTACTTTTTGCTCAACTGCAGTTTAAGTGAAACCCCCAAGAAACTTTCTTTTTATGGAGAAAAAAAGATGGTGGGACACACTATAGTTCATTTCCCAATTGGAGAAAATTCTTATTCCACTCCTCTCCTAAATCCTGTATTCCATATCATGTGAAACAAGAAAATTGAAATGCCCAGGCCCTTTTCCATTTTGGATGGAATGAGGTGTAAAAGATCTTGCTTACTCTAGGTCAGAAGCAGCTTAGAGAAAGTCTGTGACCTGTACATGATTCTCAATATTATGTATTGCTCCAGAGAGTTTGGGGAATCAAAACAATGGCAGTCTGAAGCATGTCCCTAATTATATCAGGGGAGAACCTCCTTTCTCCAAAAGAGGATTGTTACTGTCATTAATGATGAACACTAATTTAAAAAATGGGCCAGCAATTCTGTAACACTTGTGTTAATTAGGTTTATGGTGATTTTGTGACTGAAAGTATAAACCTGCCAAGAGAAATCTATGAGAGATCTATGACTTGCAAAGCAGAGTCACACATTCCTCCTTGAGTGCTCCTCCTAAAAAAACAATAACAACATTCAGCAGATACTGGATGCCAATGAGAATCTTCTACTAGATTTTTCATTTATGAACACAATGCATTACTTTTTTATGTAGAGGTGGAGAAGGCTGGTTTTAGTTATCCTGGACTATTATTCTCTTCAACCTCTACATCTGGAAGACATCTGGAAGGAATTTAGCACAAGCTGCATGGAAAGTCCCAGAGCCACCCCATAGAATTCATTCATGTAAGAAAGGTAAACTTATCTCAAATTCTATGAAAGAAACAGAGAGAAAAGAGAGGTGGTAAGTTAAGAGCTCCCTTTGTGAAGTGCCATCAAGCTTGGTCACAGCAGTACAGTTAATATGACAGAAGGTTTTGAACATAAAAGTCAAGATGACAGAAGCTTTACAGCATAACACTTCACATGACAGAAGGTTTTAAAAAGACTTCTAACAAGTCATGCTGGATGAAACAGAAATAGAAGATGATCACGCAAGTCAATTGTGCCCAGAGAGGTAACAAACAGATGAGGATTTGGAAGATAGAGGCTGATAAGATGTAGAGCAGGGCTGTCAAACTCGTGGCCTGTGGGTCGGATGCGTCATGAGCTGGCCACGCCCATGCCCGGTTTAGCAAAGGAGGGAAAAGTCCCGATATGTCACATGACACCAGCATGACGACGTGAGTTTGACCCTCCTGATATAGAGAAAGACAAGAAGATTCTAAATGACAGATATCATTATGATATCTGAGGACTGAAGCTTTGTAATTAGCCATGGAGACTGATATTATAACATCTCAAAATGTCAATAACTTCAGTTATTGGTGTGGAGGTCAAATATTGGAATCTTCATAATAAAATCCAGTTAAACTCATTCCTCTTACAGCTGCTCTCAAAGGAGAAATAAGGATCTAAAAAGATATTTTTGAAGGGAAAAAAAGGCTATATATTTTGCCATATCCATCCCCAACCTGGAGTGTTTCACATGTTGTTGTGGCCCGCCAGCTGTCAGCAGAGCTGGTGGCAGACTCAGACAGTGAGGAGGTTGGTGAGGAACTTGGGCCAGTGCTGGAGTCTGGGAAAGGCTCTGATGGATGCTCTTCATCAGAGGCAGAGATGAGGCCAGGGCTGTCCAACATTTCTCAGCTGCCTTCAGAGTCAGAGATAAGTGGGGAAGAAGAACAGCTGGAGCCTGTTCCAGATGCGCATATGTGCAGAGCGGTCAGGAGAAGGGAACAACTAAGGAACAGGTATCAACTTGGAAGAAAAGGCACACATGGATGATGAAGGGCCCCTCCCAGAGGGAATAAATAGGAGTAAAATGGGAGTGGTGTTTTTAGGAGACAATTAGTTCGCTTATTATTGTGAAGATTTGCTTATCATAGTTCGTGCTCATAAAGACTTTTTGCCAGGTATTTCATTTTACAGCATTGCAACTGGAAGCTCTCAGCCTGGCAACTATCCAAGGACTGATAAGGTCTGTTCTTGCAATTAAACCTGGTAAGGATTATTCTTGGGACTTTTCTGGGTATGAATGCCAGGAATTCACATTAACCAAATAAAAAGGGTTTTTTTCGGGACAAGGAGTCTGTTTCGTGATTCTGTGAAGCCTGGGTCAGAACACATGTGTTGGATTTTAGCTTCTATAATACCCACACAAATATAGCCATTGGTCACTTACTTCCTGCCACCTTCTCCCTGCTTTTTTTCCAATCAGCAATTGAAATGTAAATAGTATTTTTAAACAAAAAACAAAAAAACAAAAACTAATATATGACCATACTTGAGCTGAATTATTGTTAGGCAATTGACTGAAGCAATGCAAAGTATTTGTAAAAAATGCTTTGGAAGTTGTCACAGAGCAAATAAAGCTCCTTTCTTGAAATCATTTAAGTAGCTGCATCTAGTCCCATTGACTTGGAAGAAGACTTGCATGCAAAAAAGATGTTTTATCCATACTTATCTTCATTACCTTACTCTTCTGAATGACTTGCCCAGCCTACAGCTTGTGTTATTGCAATGCTATGAAAAAGGAGAACTTGAAAATCATATGATGTTGATACTTGAACATTCTGAATTATGCCACAGACAGTTATTTCCTGATAAAGTGTGGCATAGATCCTTAAAACATAAACATAAATTTATGTTATGTTATGTTAGGAAAAGAAAAAACGATCAAAGCTCAGGAATTTATTTGGTTAACTACTTTAGGTAATAGGAATGGAAGATATGCAAATAAATCTGCAACCATGTGAGTAATGCTCCCATAAAGAGTTTCTTACAATATTCATACACACACACAAACACACACAAAGGAAGGGAGCTTTCTGACTTACTCAAGAGGATTTCAATGTCATTTTTAATGGATGACAATACCAAACATTCAAATTCACTACATCTCAATAATACACAGGGACTTTGCAGTCAGTATTGATCAAAAACAATCATAGCTTTCTAAAATGAGGGAGGGCTCATCCCCTGTTGTCACAAGTCAAACCTCCTGAGGAAAGTAAAACTAATCCATTATAGACTTCCTCAAGAGTGTCAAAGAGTTCGACAAAGAGAATGGCAACCCTGAAGCCTCAAAGATGGCCTCACCCAGGTTCGTTATATTGCAGGATAAAGACCATGCTTTGTCTGTTGTTGTGAGAAAGAACTTAGAGAGCCTCTAGTTTTCAGGGGAGGGATGAGAAAAGAAAAAAGGTGGCACAGAAAAGGTGCAGAGTTATTTAAATTTGCTTAAATATTATGAGATCTTCTGTATCAATCAGTGTGGTTCAGTTGTCTAATCTGGGTGCTAATATGTTTGAAGTAAAGCTTAGTACTGGGTGCCCTTGGACCAGCCATTCTTTCTCAGTCCTAGGGAGAAGGCGGCAATGACAAACCTCTTCTGAAATCTTGCCATAAAAACCGCAGGGACTTCTCCATGCAGCAGCCAGGAGTCAACATTGAGGACACACACAAACACACAGATACGCACAAATAACATGGAATTGAACATCTGCAGTTCTCTTATGGCTTGATAGAATTAGAGAATTAGGGGAATGGATTCTCTAGATCATTGATCAAGTTACTGTGCACGGTTCAAGCAAAACAAGGGGTGGGGTCAGGGAAGTCTGGATTAGTCCTGAAATTCCCTCAAAACGTGGCAGGATCTGGCATCAGAACTTATGTCACAAGCGATGCCAGACATTGAAGCCTGAGTGTTCCTTTAATGCAATTGCTGCAGAATTTCTCTTTGCTTTTTGCAGATTGAGAGAAATCAGCCGCCAGTGTTATGCAGAATGTTGATTACTCAGCATGGAAATTAGACAAAAGGTGAGAAATTCAAGCAGGTTGGAATCCTAGCAGATTTCATTTACAAATTAAACAGCAAGCCACACTGGAGCTGAACTGGTGTAGCAGGGAAATATAGCAGTAGGACTGTTGAGTGAAGAGATTTGGGAAACCTAAAACATCCACACTTACACAATAATTGGTTGGGCAGTAATTACTAATTGGTTGGACAGTAAGAGTGATGTCTTTTTTAAAAATTGATTTGTTCATGGTTCCTTGAAATGCCAAGGTGTTTCTTGACCCAGAAGACTTAGCATGTGATTCCCCAAATTATTTTTTGTACATAATTTGTATTAAAATTTTAGAAACAAGAAGATAAAAATCAATGTAAATTGAGAAAAAGAAAAAGAAAAAAAATAAATTAAAGAAAAAATAAAAAGTGCAAGAAAAAAAGGAATAAAATAGAGAAGTAAGGGGGGATATATAGTAGCAGTGAATTCTTAAAGATTAGTATATTATAGCTATAGGCAAATTTTTCCAACTAAGAATCTGAAAGTAATCTTTGAGTGATCTGGTAAAGATATGTTCTCAAAAATAGGTGATAGAAGATAAAAACTAAATTTAATATTATTTTATTATTAATGTAAAACTGAATATCATCAATGTGATTCTTTTTCAACCCAGTATTTCATAATAATATATATCTTTTGTCTCCTTAAAATTATATCTTTTAGTACATTTTGGTAATGTGTAGGGTTTTACCTTGCCGGTAGTCAGAGAATTGTAAAGAATATCTTGCTTTATTCTCTGTTTGTATTCCTAATTCATCCTTTTAAGTGGCTTAAATGACGGCACCAACTTGCTTCATTTCTAATAAAAGCTAATGCACAATGTGCTTTCTGTGAAGAACAAAAAAGTCAAAATAAGATCAAACAGATCTAATTCTAATTCATTATCCAAAGGATAGCTATGTTACTGATATTCATGGTTTGAATATTGTACTATGTAATGCTTTCCCTGTTCTTGTGTGTGTATGAATACATGTTTCTATGTAACATACCTGAAAATCTACCAAGATTATATTATATATTTGGCCTCTTCTATGAAGGGCATGGGAAACTCAAACTGATGGAGGTTGGACTATATATAGCTACTAGTCAACATGCTGATAGGAAGCTTTCTAGATCAGGAACTGGAAGAAGCACCAAGCGACAGTTCCTAAGAGGCAGACAAATGAGAAAAACTATAACCTTTTTATCTGCTTTCCAGAGCATAATTTTTAAAAAATGCCTGCTCCTGCATTCCTCATCCATTTGACTATGGGCACAACTGTCAATCGAAACACCAAAGGAATTCCTCTTCCTGGGTTCTAAAATTGACCAAAGTGGTGATTGCAGCCCAAGATCAGAAGACGTATGGCACTTGGAAGAACTGCAGTGTCTAGCAGGAATAACATCTGGAAGAGTAAAGACATCAGCCTCACAACCAAATGGTCATGTCATGGGAGCTGACAAATGATCAATCATGCTGGGAGTGATCAGTGGAAGAAGGAATAGGGGATGCCCTAGTACTCGCTGGCTAGACACTCTAAAACAGGGGTGTCAAACTCAAGGCCTGCGGCCAGATTCAGCCCACTGGTGCTTAAATCTGATTCATGGAGTTGCCCTGGAAACAGCGAAAGACCCACCCATGGTGCCTCGGCCAGCGAAAATGGAGCTCAGGAGTGCTATCTCCTGCAACCCTCTGCTAGCACAAAGGGAGCTCGGGAGGGCCACATGCGGCCCTCCTGAGCTCTGGTTTCGCTTGAAGAGTGCTCTGGCCACCACAGGTGCCCCCAAACAAGTGATGTTGAGCTGGCCACACCCACCCTGGCCACGCCCCTGGCCCCCCAAGCTCAAACACAACTCTGATGCAGCCCTCAATGAAATCGAGTTTGATACCCCTGATCTAAAAGATGACACTGGTGTGACCCTGGAAGATCTGAAGGAGACAGTGCTAGACTGAGGGTCATGGAGAGTGCTTATCCATAGAGTGGCTGATAGTCAGACCTGACTGAATGGCTGACAATGATGATGAAGACAACTGCCAACCCTGTAAGACAGACCAGATCAGGAAACTGCCTCTACGGGAAGTTTCTGCTTTATTGAAAAAGTCTCTAGTAACTACTCTTGGAAGCCTGCTATGCTTTTCTTCTCCTCCCTCTTATACCTCAGGGAGTCAGGGAACAGCAACCCTTAGTCTCTTCCTAACATTATCTATTTTCCTTAACTCAGTGAATGCTTTGGTCCTTTTGGGCTTCTGAATATTTCCCTCAAATTGTGGCTATCTACAATATAAGAGCATATCATTAAGGCATAGACATGAAGGTATGAAACAGGATATGTTTTATCCTGTAATGCAGAAGAGGATGACTATAGGCATGTGGAGATTATGTTTACCCAAGTAACCAAGGCTGTAATGAGTAGCACAATGATGTGGTAACATCATTAAAATGGGTGTGACTGGCACTTCGATAGAACTTTCATTTTTTCATTGAAAAAGTGGGTTTATTCTTCCTAACTCAGACTAAAAGAAAAGTGATTTAATTTGTTCATTTGTTTTTCCACTGAAAAAAATTCAGGACCACCAATCCACTTTTTCTTTGGTGGCTAAATGTGGTCCAATGGTTATAGCACCAGGCTAGAAACCAGGAGACTGTGAGTTCTAGCTCAACCTTAAGCATGAAAGCCAGCTAGGTAACTTTGGGACAGTCACTCTCTCTCTCAACCCAACTTACCTCATAGAGTTCGCCATACACTAAAAAAATAAATAAACCTCACAAAGTTGTTGTGGGAAAAATAGGAAGAGAAAGGAGCATTAGGTAAGTTTGTCACCCTGTGTTATTTATAAAAATAATAAAGCAGAATATAAATAATTAAATATGATTATATTTATGCTTTAACTATTGAAGCCTCACAGCAATCTCATGTGTGTGTGTGTGTGTGTAAAACACTAAACCTAAACTAAATAGAAACTAAACTAAAACTAAATTAAATAGAAATATTACAGCAGATGCTTAACAATTGCATTGCAATTCAATTCTGTAAAAATACTGTTGGGGGATGGGAAATCTTAAACCTTTTCCAAATACCAACATGGAAAGGAAATCAGTTCACTTGACTAAACAGCAAGTTCGTTACAGAGACTGAGGAAGCTATAGAGAAACTTGACTCATAAAGCTGCTATCAAAATTGAGGGATATGTGATTTTTGGAACATCAACTATTTGAAAAAAAGAAGAGCTATAAGAGATTTATAGCTTGCCTACTTCTACTGTGTGAAGTATTATATGGTCTTATTAGATACTGGGAGAGAATTAGTGGAGTCTAATAGGTAGAACAGACAGTTTGATTTATCTGGCATAGTAATATTATCATTAGTTAGAATGGAATAAGGATCCATTTGGGCCTCTTCAACAACAAATTATGCATAGGGATGGGCTGTCCTTTTCTCTCATTAATATATTACATGCACTACATTTTTTTTCTTTCTGGTAATTGGGCAGCATTTCCACTTGGATAGATGTTGCCTTAACTATTTAAGAGAACCTAATTTTAGGGTTTGTAGCCCAAAACAAAACAATAAAGGAAAGAACCTTTACAAGACAAAATGTCAAGGTAAAAAATAAAAAGTAAAATGATGTAAATTGAATTTAAAAAAGATTGAAAGAAGAACAAAGTGTTAGAAATGTAAAGAGACAATTTTCAAAAGTCACCCAGATAAGAAATCTTAGTCTTTGGCTTGTAAACATCCATAATATTATATAGGTAATTTTCACTGAGGTATATTTTATATAATTGAATACCTACCACACTCTTTCAGTTCTTCTGCAAATGGGATCCTATTTTTGTGTTTTAAGAGTTCATATAAATACCAATAAAGTTACAAGAAGAGAATATAACCCTTGTGGAGATAGAAAGCTTTTTTGAAGGCTTATTGCCAATATTCCCTGAGACAACAGACACTGGCGGGGAAAAAAAGAAAATAAAAATAAAAATGTCCCTCTGAAGTAATCTTTCCCTTCTTTCCCCAATCCTATTGCTATTTTTTAGCACTTAACTTTCAGAGTGCTATGAAGACATTTACTAGACTTGTGCAACAAGCTAACGCATAATATTGTTGAAGTGGCAGAAGCAACTTAGAGAAAGATGTTGCCACTCTTGCTTTGTTTCTGCTTACAGTTTTAGTTTTATTTTATTGCTATTCTGTACTGTGTTTTTAATATTCTGGATGCTGCCTAGAAGCTCCAGAGCAAGGTGTTTTAAAATATTAAAAATATAAATATGTTTCATTTGTTTTTGTTTAACGTATTATGCAGACCTGGACATTCTGTTTTTTAAGCAGTGATTTATGGGGCTAGCATATCTGGTCTTCAAAGCCCAGAGAACCACAAGAGAGTAGCAAAGTGATATAAAAACCTCTAGTTCTTTGCCATCATCCAATGATTGTATGGTTTATTTTATAGCTCATATCTAGTTGCCCTAATGCAGAGTTTCTCAACCACAGCAGCATTAAGATATATGGACTTCAACTTATGGCCGGCTGGGGAATTCTGGGAGTTGGAGTCCATATATCTTAAAGTTGCTGAGGTTGAAAAACACCGCCCTAATAGCTACAACTTCACATTTATTTATTAATTAGATTTGTTAACACAGCCCAACTCCAAAAACATTCTGGGAGGCTCACGATATATCCAAAAGCACAACTTAAAACAACATAACTGCCCAGACTAAAACAACATTCTCATCATTCAGGAAAAAAAACAACCACGTCAGCACAGGTTTTATAGACACCTTATCTATTGGCCTGGGAACAGAACCAGATCTTAAGAAACTTCCAGGGTCCTTGACGACTGAGAATTGTGCATGTCTCCAGGGAGATCTGGTCCAAAAGACAAAGGCTGCTGATAAGAGAATGCACACTTCCTTGGTCTCATATGATGACCATGCTTAATTGAGGGGACCTAGAGTGTGCCCACTCTGCCTGAATGAACCAGAAGGGCACAAACAACAGCCCTTCAAATAACCAAGAATGACAGCACCTTGAATTGCACTCGGTAATGAAATGATCTTAAGTGTATCACTGGGGCCTTAAAACAGGCTTGATTTGTACCATTGTTAAATTGACGTTAATTACTGTAGCTCAGGGGTATCAAACTGGTAGCCTGGGGACCAGTTGCGTCACATGCAGGCCATGGCCACCTCAGCTCCGCAAATGGGAAAAACATCATGAAATGTCATGTGATGGCAATATGACATGGCGAGTTTGACACCTGTGCTGTAGCTGCATTAAATGGCTCAGCACCAAAGCTTACTTAATGACCTCATAGTTCTAAAATAAAAAAGGACAAGAATTACTCAGAGGTGAAAAAAATTAAGAATGTATTATCTGATCTTCTTACAAAACACTCCAGCAGTTAAACACCCCCATATAAAGAGCTGGATAAAATAGTAGCCATTATACTTATCCTTGAGAAAGAGGGAAAACAAATCTACAAGCAATAACAAATACGTATTGCAGCGCCAAGATGCAATAATACTTTTTCTGACTGAAGATCAAGGTTGAGAGGATGTCATGTTTAAGTATCTGTGAAAAGGTATTTTATGACAAGGTTCAGATTTATCTTTTTTTTTCTTCTGAATGCTTTCAATAGTAAAGAAAGTTTTGAGAATGTTCTGCTTATTCCTCTGTGTTTATATCCTAGCCGCCTGGAAACATGTTTCCAAGCTTCCATTCTATTATTGAATAATATGGTTACCTGTTTCTTTCTGTACAGACAATATTCATGTGACACTTCAAGATGGTATTACCAGATTGACCATACTTAGCTAAGCATAGGTTCTGCATGGATGGGGAAATAAAGCTAGGGCTGTTGGCTAAATAGGAAAGATGTTTGTTTGTTTTTTAAGCATTGGAAGAAGATGTAGTACCATTAATAAAACTATTTGAATTTATTTGTGAAGTCACTCAGAGTTTTAATTTCATGAAATACTTATTTAATTGACCAATTGCTTGCTTAACCCAGCTTTCTGAGTTTGCACAATACTATTCACTAACTACACAGACTGGGTGTGCACTACATACTAGTCTACACTGAACTTGACTAACTGTGTTTCAGTGTGTTGCACTAATACAGTGATTGGTTTTACATTCTCCCTTATTGATCAATAAATTTAGGAAGAATTTAGCAATACTAGTATATTTAGAAAAAGGCACCAAAGAAATGAGTAGAAGGATTCTTGGTAAGTATAGAAGACCGTTCTTTTCAAGAGAAGTTTGAAAAAGTTGTAAAAGTTAGGCATATTCAAAGTCAAGGCTCAGAACTAGTAGCTATCTTTCATTCAGCACAGAATCACAATATGAAAATCTGCCAGCCTGTTAAAGAAATATATTCATGACAGTTTGTCAGTATGCACTTTGTTGTTTTACATGCTAATCTATTCTGATTTTTCAATACATTTTTCCCACCACATTTTATCAGCTACCGTTTGACTACTGATTTGCCCCTGAACAAAATTGTCCTTCTGGGAAAAAAAGGTCATAAATGTGTACCTGTATACAGCTCAGATTCCAAGAATATTTTTTTGCAAATTGCAGAATTCAATGCAATTTATATAATAGGAAGTTGTTCCTGGCTCAAGGAATTGAAGTGTGCATCATATAATATCACTACTTGAGCATGTGGCTTCATCCTAGACACTAAAAAAATGGTGTTTTATAGGCATCTGCTAAGAAAGATCACTTAAAATAGTTACTTAACTCAAGTAGAAACTATTCACCTGGCCTTTCCTATCTTATCCTACAAAATGGCAATTATGACTCAGAAATAGGATTCTCTCCAATTTTGTTTACAAAACCTTCTCAATTCTTGTGGAAAGTTAGTAAGTTTCAGACAAAAACCTCAATTTAGCCTTCTTTCAGGCAAATTAGTTTTGTATTTGTACAGGGAGAATGTAGTCATTTGTTTGCTTTAAAATATATTCTGGTAATCAATTCACTGCCAAACAACAATTGGTCCCTTTTATCTCTACTTGTTAAGTAAGATTTTGCCTACCATTACTGTCTGCTGTGGTCCCCAGAGTCTGGGGCTGTGATGATGGCTGCTTCCAATATAGAAAGAAGCATTCTTTGATAAACAGGTATCCAAAAATAGAATTCCCACACCTTAAGTTTAATAAAAGTCTCAAGAAGGAACCTTTCCTCCATGCGCTTATTAGCAAAGGTGAGGTCTGTCCATTATTCACCCACTGACATTATAGAAAATATTAGAAAATATTGAGTATTTAGCAGAGGCTCATATTATACATTTTAAATAATTTCACAACCCCTTTAAAGTATCACTTATTATAAAAACAGGACAGAAAATGGATGAATATCCATTTTGGCCTTTTTGCTTCTGTCATTTTATGGTTGCTCTACATATAAATGAACAGAAATAATAAAGTCCTTTTTTAATTGTACAGCAAGTCTGCTTTAATCTTATATTTTCTGTAATTATTCACAGACATAGTTTGACCCAAAATTTCAGTTCCAGATACAATTTTCAATGTCAAGAGTCAGGACAGGTGAAAAAACGGGGTTGTGGTTCATTCGTTCAGTGACTTCCAACTTTTCATGACCTGATGGATGTCATTTTTCCAGGATAGTCTGTCAGCAATTGCCACTTTTCAGTTCTTGTAAGCTCATGTTTGTGTCATCGGTGATCATGTCTTCTGCCAACTCCTTTTCATCTGCCTTCAGTTTTTCCAAGCTCAGAGTCTGCCCCAATTTTCATATTAAGTGTTCAAAGCCCTTAAACATTAGTTCCATTATTAGCACTTCCAGTGAACTGTCTGATTTTATTTCATTTAGCAAAACATTTGTGGTCCAAGGGGCTCCACCATTTGCTGCACCACAATAATTCAATGGAATTATTTGTCTTTGTCCAGTGATTCTGATATACGTTATAATTGAATACATTTGACAATACATAGATAGAGCATTGAATTTTCATTTTGCCTCTGGCCATATTAGCAATTGGACTGTCTCATGGTTTTAATTCAATCAAGTTATAAGTGGAACTATACGTGTCTTCTATTCATTGGATACCCACCCACCCCCCGACTTGGTGGGTTCCTATGCCAGAATATGGAATGTTGGCATTGTACAAGTACCAAATACTAATTTGGTTTTCTTGAAAAACATTGGGGGTGGCTTGCCAATTCTTTTCCCAATGGAGTGGAATGTAATTAGGCAGATTCCTTGTCTATCAATGTCTACTAATCAAGGGTGACAGTTCTGGGAAAGCATATTCTCAGTGGTGTAGTCATAATGTTATTATGATGCATAAACCTGTTCATCAGAAAGGGTTCATGGCTAATAATTTGATGATAAATGTTTAGCAACTGGATTTACTGGCTCCATTGCCATGTCCCCACTACACCATTCAACTGTAATTGGGACTAAACTGGAATAAGGACTCAACTGGATTTTTTGCTCTTTACCACTGTGCAAAATTCCAGAAAATTAGAAACAATCACCTCTTACAAATTGATACAAGCAGGCCACAGCAGACCAATGGTAGGGCCCCAGAAGAGGGTATCTCTTATAAATCATCTCTGTACACAATGGCAAATTAGGATGATTTAAGCCATGATTTTATAGACAAGGCATCATGGTTTGGTTCAGATATTTTGATAAGCAAAAAACAAAATCATATATTCCAACATGATATATTAATCTGACCATCAAGCACAAGGAAAGAAATTATATTCTCCCACAGAGATTTTTTTTTCTTCAACCAGGATACAGAACAGCGAAGCCTCTGAAGATCAAAGGAGAACATTCACTATATTTGAACTCTGCTTTAAAATACCAGCTAGAGAAATTTGGAAATGCCTTCATAGTGCTTTTCGATGAAGTGATAACACAGATTGCTAAAGAACAAAAGTTCTAGGAAATTAGAGGGTGTTTTTCAGCTGAGACCAGAATTAGTTTCATTGTCCATATATAACCTTTTTGTTAATAAAACTCATGTGTCAAATAAACGTTGGTGTATAAATGTCCTATACATGTTCTTGGGGAATATTTCCCACGCCATGAAATTAATGGAATTGTACAACAGATACCATGGCCAAGTTATGTTGACAAAATAATTACATTTCCAATAAGGCTTGAGAAATTTAACTAATAAACAGATGCTATTTCCTTCTCTTCTCATAATTAGAAACATATATGCCTGGTCAAGGAATCACAGTGTAGAAATACCTTTACAAACATTGTTACTATAGATTTTGAAATACAGATTAATATACATTTGGTTTGTTTGAGGAACAACGCTATTTTTTGGAGAAAAGTGGGGTATTCTGAATAGTGCTTCTGTACAGTATATAAAAACTCAACAGTTCTAAATAAGGCTGATCACAATGATTTTTTTTAAACCATTAAGATCATAAGATTTCCCTGAACAATATATATGTGCAATTTTACTGCTAAGAAACAATAAAATGTCTACTCCCTGCTGATAATCATCTGCCATATATTCTCTTGCCTTACCAGATTTCCATGGGATGGAAATAGTGATTAGACCTACAGCAAAAATATTTTTTGCGAATTGTCTATTCCAATTCCACTGGAGGTTAAAGAGATAATTCTGAATTGCTGTTCTTTTTTGTGGGGGGTAGTAACAGATATATAGAGATTGATAGACAGACCCATATCTGAATGAATGCTATTAGTAGTTTAAAACCTACAGCATATACTTCCCTAGGGACTCCCACTTTTAATAACCTGCAGTATAATAGATAAAGCAGAGGATAGTAATCATTATTAAAATGGATTTTCTGGCAGAATTAGACATCACCTCTAGCAATCAATAATCATTTTAAGCTAACAGGGTGATTAAATGACCTTTTTTAAAATTTTCCTTCACATCAAGTTGCTTTTTATCTTGATTTACAGCTGCACCAATAGAACAAAGATAAACAGGAGGCTTGAAACCTTGCAAGGGCTTACCAAGGCACTAACCACTGGGAGAATAAAAGCATTCTGCACTTTAATCAAGCTTACCCTGATTTCAAGACTCTTCCATTTTCGTTCCTGTGTGCCAATTCCTCCAACTGAAATGCACTGTGGATTATTCATATTACCCATTTACAAACCTTCAGGTTTTTTACCTTTGAAGAGAGAGTTAGATTTTCAAATTGGAAAATATGCAACACTGGATCAATCCCATCAGATCTCATTACAATTTCTCTTATTTGATAATGTCATTCTATATTATCCTTCAAGGCAAAGGTTTAGCATTTAGTACAATTGGTTAATAAACCAAGATGTGAAACCAATCAGATCCACATGTCACACCTGGTTTGCTTTAACCTTGATTTGATGATAAAATTGCAGACATCTGGTTCCTGGTTACAATACTCCAACTATAAAACATTTTATGAAAAAAAAATAAGGACTTATTTTAAACAACAACTGAAGACGTTGCAGGCATGTCCAGAATAACAATTGATCTGGGAGTAGATTGTTCTTTAAAACAAATGTTTAATATCCAATTAACTTGTAACAGGAACTTTAGGTGATTTAGAGCAGCCAATTTTTCATGTTAAGCTCTCTTACAAAATTGTATCTTAACAATGTGTCCAACTTTCTTCCTTTGCATTCAGAACATGGAAAGATTGTGAGTTTGCTTTCCATCTCTCCCAACTATCCTAATTTAAACGGGACTACTGTAATTTATGGCAGGAAGATACTCTGCTCAAAAAAAGATATTCTGGAAATGGTCTTGTAAGAGAAGAATAACCAAACCAAAATATATGTCCCCCTGCCTGAAAATGAAAAACTTCCAGCACTAGAGTATTCACAACTTATGGACACAAGTCATTCCACTGGTTAATTGTTCTCACTGTCAGGAAGTTTCTCCTTAATTCCAGGTTGCTTCTCTCCTTGATTAGTTTCCTTCCATTGTTTCTTGTCTTGCCTTCTGGTGGCTTGGAAAATACATTGACTCCTCTCCTCTTTGTGGCAGCCTCTCAAATACTGGAATAATTAACTGGAATAATCGTGTCACCCCCTATTCCTTCTTTTCTGCAGACTAGCCAAATGCAAATCTCGCAAGCATTCTTCAAGTGTTTTCATCGCCAGGCTTTTAATCATCCTAGTTGCTCTTCTCTGTGCTTTTTCCCAAAGTCTCAACATCTTTTTCTGTAACGTGGGGACCAAACCTGGATGTAGTATTCCAGGTGTGGTCTTACTCGGGTTTTATAAAGCGGTACTAATACTTCGCGTGATTTCGGCATGACTTTTTGAAATGACAAGCAAGCATGGGTGTGTGTTTCTTTTTAAACCGTATAAATATTCAAAAATATGCCAGCTCTGCGATCGTAAACAAACAAAATTGCATTACAGCGCCCCAACCGATGCAGCAAACATTCCAGAAAGTTTAGCATCCCTTCCAAAGGAGCCAAATGGACCTGAGGAATGTCACAATTGCAATTCTGATTTCTCACATCAATGTGACATTTAATATGTCCAGGAAAAAAGCTGCATCACGGTGACACATTTCACATCTTATGATTTCCTCCCTATCCCAAAACAAACTTTTGCACTTTCATAGATCTCTGGAAAGAAATTGGCCTGGTGGGGTGAGGGAGGTGGACAGCTGGACCTCTGAGTTTTTAAAGTGAACTAAGAGACATCACATTGCAGGTACTCCTCGCCTTACAACCCCAACTGAGCCCAAAATTTATGTTGCCGAGCGAGACAGTTGCAAAGTGCCCCATTTGACATCTTTCTGCCTTCAGTTATTAAGTTAGTAGTACGGTTAAGTGAATCTGGCTTCCCCTTGGACTCTGCATGAATCAGGGACACTGCAAAGATCACAAATACGAGTCAGATGCCAAGTGTCTGAATTCTGATCACTTGATCACGGGGATGCTGCAGTGATCATCAATGTGAAAAAATGGACATAAGTCACTTTTTTTCAGTGCCATTGTAACTTCAGACGGCCACCCAGTGAATGGCTGTGAGACAAGGGCCACCTGTAATAATGAAGCCGTAGCATAAAGCACACAAATTCCATAATTCACATCATTTGTCCGATGCCAAGGGCGCACAAGAGGTCCTTGGATTTTCCATCCGATATCTACTGAAGTTGTCAATCTTCAGCCCATCAGACTCCAAAATCCATCTGCTCGTGTTAGCAGTGTCTGAAGGCCAACCTTCTTCAGAGCTGTAATCTCACATTCTCTGAAAGAGAGACAATTTCCCATCTCGTGGAGGTTTATACTCTTTTTCCTAAACTTTTTTTTTTCCTGAGAGCCACATACCTTGGGCAATTACGAATGGTTAGACAGGGCTAGTGGGTGATCCTGAAACCGGAAGCGGAGCGGGCCATGCCTTTCTGCTTCTGGCACTCTTTGCAATCTTCCTTCCTGTTGCATTTGGGTTAATTGTTTCTCCCTCCGTCCATTGATGTGGGATCCTTAAGGAAATTACCAGCCCCTTGAAGTAGGTCAGGTCAGGAAACAGACACTGCAAGAAATATGAGTGCTCTACTTTATTGATATAAGAGGCCATAATAACAGACTCTGGAAAGCATTACAGTGTTCCCCTTTCCCTCCCTCTTATACCAAGGACAGCCAAAGCAAGACAATCTTGATTTTCTTTCTCACATTTTCTTCGTTTCCTGGCCCACGCTGATGTTTTACTAAACATCCCTGCTTTTTTTTCTCTTAAGATGATCTTTATAGCTCTGTGGGGAGACCTAAAGATTTAAATATATCTAAAGACACCTGCCTTGGCACTCACCAGGCACCTGAACCATTTAAAGCAAAGCCCCAGCCTTCAAGATCATTTTTATATTGAAGGCTGCCTCCTCCCCACTTAAGTCTTCCTCAGAAATATAACTGAGAGGGGGCTGCAATCCAAGCCTTATTGTCTGTTGCAGGCAGTGGAAAGATACTGGAGCCTTAGTGACACAGGGGCTAGGATGCAGAATTGTAGGCTAACTCTGCCCACAGCCTGGAGTTCGATCCTGATGGGGCTCAAGGTTGACTCAGCCTTCCATCCTTCCGAGGTTGGTAAAATGAGGACCCAGGTTGTTGGGGGCAATATGCAAATAATGTTGACATTGTAAACCCACCCAGGGAGTGGTGTAAAATGCTATGGGGTGGTATATAAGTCTAGATGCTATTGCTATTGCTATACTCCCCCACCAATCCAGAAAAGAAAGAAAGCTAAGAAGAAGGAAGGTAAGTTGGACTCAGGTAAATCAACACTCTGCAGCAGGTCATGTCCTCATAATAGCTACACCCAGCAGCCATTATGCAACCTCTCTGTTTTTCCCAATGCCAATGAAAGTACACGAAGGACTTTTCTGGTGGGGCTTCTTTAGGAAGGGAAGAGAAAGCTGATGGGGGGGGGGGGCTGTGGGAAGTTCTGGGAGTTGAAATCCACAAGCCTTTAACTGGCCAAGCGGCTGCCCACGCTGCTGCTGGCCTCTTTGCCCTCCTGGCAGCACTGCTCTCAGCAGGGCTGTGGGACTGCTCCTGCCTGGCCGGGTTGAATCATCCCAGATCGAAAACCTCAGAAAACCTTCAGGCCTTGGCGGGTGCTGCAACTCTCATTCCAGCTGTGCGTGGAATGATGGCGGGTGAGGCAGCATGACTCCACCAGTGATGGAGGCTGGCGGCGCTCAGGTTTTCAGAGGTTTTCAATTGGGTCTTGGTGGTGGGTTAGGCCGAGCGGAAGGCAAGGTGGCTGCAGAGCCACAGATGAGGCAGGCGCCAAAGGTGACCAGGGGCAGCCCTACGCCTTCCTCGCACAGCTAGTAGAGTGTTGCAGCGCCCGCCAGGGTCCGAAGAGTGTCAGGCTCAGCGTGGATGTATAAACCCAGCGCCTGCAGCACCGAATAGGCATACAGGCTGGCACTCAGCAGACTAAAGGCAGCGGTGGCCAATGCAGCACAGGCAGCATGGCTCCACCAGCAGCCGCTTGCAAAGGGGCCCTGGCAGGCTGGTGGCACTCAGGAGGTTTTTGATCTGGGATGATCTGGGTTGGAAGTTCGATCACACCCCACGAGGGAGCTTCTACCCTGGTGGACAGTTGTCTGTGAAAGCACTAAATACACTAAAGATTGTGAAGTATTTAAAAAGATCCATTAACAGGCAAAATTAGCAAAAGATCCTTGTTTTTCAAAACCTGAAACAAGCATGGAAAAAAACCCCTAAAAAATAGCAGAAAACAAAGAAGTTGTCTAACATTTGGTTCTCTTCTTTTATCCAGCAGCGTTCCAAGTAACAATATCACAAAAGTAACCAAGAGTGAAGAACGTTTTTCTACAGCAAACTCTCCAGATTTTGTGTTTGATAGAAAAGTTTTCTTGCCCAGAACCCAAATTAAATGATAACGAAAAGGAAGCACAAATTGTTCAAAGTCTATTCAAGCATTAAATGCATAGGGCCTATCATTATCATTGGGTCTGCCTCACTTTACAGAATTGTTTTACTACTAAAATGGGAGTTTTAAAATGCATTTCCCTGAGCATCATTAAGGTGAAATTTGATGTGCAATAAAACTGCATTAGGAATGAGGTAATTCTTCTTAAAGCACATATATTTTTTAAAAATGTATTAGTTTTTCTCTCCTTTGCTTGTAGTACATTCCGCATTCTTCAGATAGCTCTATTTTGCACTGCCCTCCAACAGGAAAAATAGTCTTGTTTTTTATTATAATACATGTGTGGAGTGTGTGTGTGAAAAAATAATTACAAGGTTAAAACTAGCAAGACAAATTTTTTGTCAGGTAATGATGTGGTAAACGTATCCTAATAAAACATATGTAAAAATTCAATATCCTCTGCAATTAATTATATTTGAAGTAAAATATGATGGAAGTCAACAAACTCTTACTTCTTTAGCCGAAAAAAGGCAGATGCCCTATTTGTAGGCAAAGCTGGATTGTAAGGATCTGCATTCATTCCTTTTGTATAGCATTCTATTGCAGCATCATAGTTTCTTTGTTTAAAATAAGTATTGCCCTGTTAAAACAAATGTGATAAACACTAAGATGAATATATTACAAACCCTTATTCTCTTTTTCTCATGTATTTGATACAATACTTGCCAAGTCTTTCAAATCAACAGAATTATGTTAAAATGCTAGATAAATGAAATCCTTAAATTTAATTTAACAGGAAAGTCCAATTCAATGACAATATTCTGGGCTTTTCAAAATCTTTCTGTTAAATAAATGCTATATTTCCCACATTGTCATAGTAATTGAAATGGCAATTGTATAAATCTAATTTTATGACATTTCATCTGAATCTCTTTAAGAATTCTTATCTTCAATTAGTAGTATCCACATAGTGTAAATTGAATGACTGAAATAAACAAAAAACAAAACAATCTTTTATAAAAGAAAAAATAATGCTCATGAAAGATATTCGGTCTGTTACTTTCTCACTGTAACCTAACTCATGGGACTGTTTGAAAGATAAAATAAAGAGGATTAGATACAACATTGGAAAAAGACAGAAGGCCAATCTATTTCACAATCTATCAACTCCCAATTCTTAGTTTTTTAAACATTAAGAAGCATAAGAATTCCTATTAGTTTTCAGGCTTTATTCTAATACAGACATGTCAAACACAAGGAACCAGCCTGCGATGTGGTTAGATCTGGCCCTTGGGACCACCCTGGAAACAACAAAGGACCAGCCAGCGGTACCTCAGCCAGGCCCAGGCCGACCAGACGCTGATCTACAATCTGGGCCAGAACAAGGTCAGCCTTAGATCTGCGGGTCCGCCCTGGAGCCAGCTAGGAGCCGTCCCCGCCCATCCCCCTGGAGGTGCTCACAGGAGGCAGCAAGTGCGCAGAGCCTGGAGTCTCTGGAGACCATCTTGCCCTGCAGGCTGACTGTGTTTGGAGCACTTCTCTTTCATCCAGGAAGCCAGCGCTCACCGCCTCCTGTGCTCAGACTTAGGGGGCAGGGCCGAGATGTTGGGGCAGGGCCGAGATGTTGGGGCAGCCCCTTGCTGGCTCCAGGGTGGCCGCGTGGGTCAGATCTAGGGCTCACCATGTTCCAGTACAGATGGTCGCCACAAGCCTCCATACCATACCCTGCTGGAAGGAAGGAAGGAAGGAAGGAAGGAAGGAAGGAAGGAAGGAAGGAAGGAAGGAAGGAAGGAAGGAAGGAAG
>JANHFL010003293.1:80851-94223 GCA_032468155.1 Oxyrhabdium leporinum
GCCCTCTCTACGCAGTTTACAGAATCAGCATATTGCCCCCAACAATCTGGGTCTTCATTTTACTGACCTCTGAAGAGTGAGGGCTGAGTCAACCTTGAGCCACTGAGAGTCAAGCTCCCGGAGCGAGCAGTGAGTTAGCTCTGCAGTACTGCATTCTAACCACTGCGCCACCACAGCTCTTTATCTAGATCAACCCACCTTCGATACTTTAGGAGAAGGAAGAATATTGCCTCTAGCACTTTGCCAAGCATATCACTACTGTTTCTCACACTGCCAAGGCAGATTGTAACCATTTCATACAAGTCTGCTGGCTAGGTTTTGCTGTTTCAAAAACAAGTTATAAGTTAACTGACTCTATTATTAGTTGATTAAAATTGAAGTTTTGTGACATCACCAGCAGTTTATTTATTTATTTAGCGTATGGCAAATGCATGGACTTGTAGGGGTTCAAATGTTAATGTCCAGTCCACCCAGCCATTCAAGGACAGGGTGGTCTATGTTGAAAAAAAAATAAGACATTGGACCAGTGTAAGCTCTTGATGGACATTCGGACACAAGGTTATTTTGTCGAGGAGCACCACAGTCACACTAAGGGGTAGAGACAAGACCCCGCTTAAACAACGAGTCCTGGCAGATCACAAGCAGCTATGGCTTTGGCGTTGAAATTTCATGTAGCAAAAATGCATAAGGAACAACAATGTTTCTCAACCATAGCAACTTTACGACACCTGGACTTTAACTCCCAGAAATGCCAGGCAACATTTTTGGGAGTTAAAGTCCAGGTGTCGTAAAGTTGCTATGGTTGAGAAACATTGTTGTTCTTTATACATTTTTGCTACATGAACTTTCACCACCACAACCATAGCTGCTTGTGACATTCTCTCAAAACCTCAATTTTAATAAGCGGCTAGAGTCAGTCAACTTATAGTTTGTTTTTGAAACAGCAAAACCTAGCCAGCAGACTTTTAAAGTTGCCAAAATCGAGGAACACGGGTCTAAACTCTCCGCTTTGCTTGCACGTCTGCTTACTGTATTTCTGCCAGAACTTGCAGCCCTTCCAAACCAAAGCTTTCTGTGAACTTTCAACGATGTCCTTTCTCCTTGAACCTGCTTCTACCAAAATCTATGAAACTACTCAAATTCAATCAACTATTAAAGTAGCTTGCTGGACCCTGAATATTCTGAAGATATTTTAGACTTGCATATGAATATGTGCACTACATAATAAAAATGAGGGTCAAAAATTTAACATTTTTTCTGTGAACACTAAAGTTGGATCAAACCTATGTCTTAATTAATCTAATGATAATTGAGCTTTAATCGGAAAGACCACCCAATTTAAATGGATATATTGCAATATTACTCATCTGATAATGAAACTATGCACCATACAATTGCATTTGTTAACACATGCATGAAGGCCCTCATAGCATCATTTCTCAATGATGCAAAACAGTGAAATGAATTAAGAGAAAACTAAATGTTCCTATAATTTTTCCATACCAGTAAAAGTTAATTACAACTTTTGTTAATAAGGAATGACTCATATAGAACAATAGAACAGTATTATATTAAAGATTAATCTAAAATCTAAACAAATAGAAGTAATGGAACAAAAGAAGGCTAATATAGAAAAATATTTTCTAAGTTATAAATAACAAAAAGAAGGAATTCAGTATTCACGTTATAAACCTGCTTTTCACCATATAATAATTTTCACACATACTGAACTACCTTGTGTCCTGGCAATGAGTAGATCTGTAGTCCAAGACATTTGAAATTATTGAACAATGTTGCTAGCAATTATAAACATGCATGTTCTTCTTCCCACTATCCCTTCAGGGTCAAATTTTGGCTTTCTGTACAGAATATCTCTCTCTCTCTCTCTCTCTCTCTCTCTCTCTCTCTCTCTCTCTCTCTCCATTCCAAAGGGAGTGAGATTATCTTTTCCTACAATTACATAGTAATAACAATAAATATAAGATATTTACAAATGAAAAGCTTGAAATAAAAAGGGGTAGAGTAGCTATGAATGCTTTGGAAAAGATATTCAGATGCTAGGAGGTACTTCTGACCTACAAATATCAGAACCTTGCAGGCAGTGGTTTTCCTTGTGACATTCCATGGAAGTGGAAGTTGGACTTTGAAAAAGCAGGATAGAAAGAATATGGACATTTTTTTAACTCTGGCATTGGTAATATATTCCTGAGAATCTTATAGATTGCCAAATCCTCCCCCCTCTAATAAATGGGTCATCAAACAAATCGATTTAGAGTTCTTGCTTGAGACACAAATGACCAGACTCAAATTATCGTATTTTGAACACATTATACAGAAACTCAGTTGCCTTGAAAAATCTATAGTTCTGGGAAAGGTGGAAGGAAAGAGAGTAAGGAAACAACTCACAACTAGATAACGGACTCATTTATACAGTCATAGGTTCTCCTTTGGAAGACCTGAAGGATTGTCATGGAAAAGAACTATCAATGAAGTCACTAAGAGTCAATTGAATGGCACATTTTCTGTTTGTTTCACAGCTCCGTAAAAAAAATAAAGATTTTCTCAGGTCAACTTCAATTTCTATGGCACACACTGTTGTTTTCTTGGTGATAGTATGGACATGATTTATTGTTTCTTTTTTTCTTCCAGGATATTGGGTGGACAGATGTGTTATTTCCCATTCTAGCTTACATATCTGCTCTCTCCATGTGGTCTCCCATTCAAGTACTAATCATTAGAATCCTGTAAGTCGGTAACATTTTATGGTATCAGAGCACACAGTATTGTCTAATGAATATTTCCCTCCTCTATATTCTTGCTTATTTGCTAGACTAAATGAAGTACAAGCACTTAATTATTTAAGGAGCTTTTTGATCTAAGCACACAAATGCATGGGTGCACATTCAAAAGGATAAAAGATGAAGTTAACACTTTTTCTACATCTGTCAGCACCATCTCTGATTACGTTTGATCACTTTTAAAGTGACTGCAAGCATATGGCATCGTTTACAGTTATGAAAGTGGATTCAGTTCATCAGCTCCTTTACTTTTATCTATTCTTTGTATCACTCATCACAGATAATCACTATGTAAGTGAGACAGTGTTTCATAATTCATCCTTGGCAGACCTGTATATTCTTCTTGTCAGCTTGGTATAGCATGAACTCTCCCCAGTTTATTGCCAAAGGTAATGAACTAGTATTCATATATATCTTCAGAACAAGCAAAATCCAGTCTGATCAATATGTAATATAGCACTTTATTTTAAATTAGAATGAGAAAAGCAGACCAAACATGCACCTTTTTCCAATTATTTAGGAAGTAAAATTGAGCTTTGAAAGGAGAAAAAAGCCGTGGTGTGGTTTGTTTTCATTTGTATATAAGGAAGTGTTGCAGCTTTCTGATCTTTGACAATTCTGTCTCTTTCTTGACCCAAACCCACTGGTGGGAATGACATAGGTCATTCCCTTTCAGTTTGTTATCTTCCTATTTGAATGCCAAGAATGACCTAATCATTCTTCTGCATATTTTTTTCTGGACTATCAGTTTATAAGGATTGAGAAATGCATAGTAATTGCTTATGTGTTATGTGAGATTCAGATTTCAAATTCAAATTCAGAATAGAGCTGGAGGTCTTCTGGTCAAATTCCCTGTTCAAGCAGGAGATCCTATACCATTTCAGACAAGTGGCTATCCAGTCTCTTCTTAAAATCCTCCAGTGATGGAAGCACCCACAACTTCTGAAAGTAAATTGTTCCACTGGTTAATTGTCCTCACTTGTTAGCAAGTTTCTCCTTAATTCCAGGTTGCTTCTCTCCTTGATTAGTTTCCATCCATTGTTTTTCTCCTGCCATCTTTGCTTTGGAAAATAAGTTGATCCCCTCTTCTTTGTGGCAGCCCATGAAATATTGGAACACCACTGTCATGTCACCCCTAGTCCATATCTTCTCCAGGCTAGTCATACCCAAATCTTGCAACCACTCTTTATATGTTTTAGTCTCTAGGCCTTTAATCATATTAGTTGCTTTTCTCTGCACTTTTTCCTTCCTATTCTTTTTCTTTCTTTCCATACCCTGCATTTCTTTCCATATTCAATCGCACCACTGTTAAAAAAAAGTTCTGGTACTTTGGGAATAGGTAATCACTGTTTTCTTCCATCTGTAAGGAAAAATTCTGAAGCAAGGCGAGGTTTCTTTTTTCTTCCATGATAGAGGCAGTACAGAAATGCTGTACAGTATGTAGCTACCAATATTTGATGATGCCTTCAAGTCTTTATTTGATTCAGATTAACATCACAAAACAACCTTCTGATGCTACTAACTGAACAATGTTTTCATCCTTAATTTAAATTAGAGTCAACAATACTACTTTACACTCCAAGGCTTAGCGACAGCTTATCTAAGCACTAACTCATAAATGTCAGTTCTGCAGAAACCCGACATTCTTAATAGCTGAGCAATTAGTTTTGTTTAGATGAATAATGCGATCATCTGCAATCAAAGGAAATCTACATTCTTGTTTTTTTCATCCTTAGAATTCTGATTGTTTCGCTTGGGATGCAGAAAATGTTAAATACGCATTCAAACTCTTATCAGTCTGCGCAGTTGTCAATTTCAAAAATGGATTGGTATACATATCAACTGTCCATTTCTTTACCTAACTAAAGTTTGTTTAAAAAAATATATCTAAAGCTCTTTAAAGATAACTTGAGCCCTGAAACTATCACTGTCTAATCAGAGGAACAATGCGACATGTGGCACAAGAGGACGACAAAGCAAGTTCAGTTTGTAAATGTCCAATTCTTATCATAGCCACTGTGAATAAAAAGATGCAAAGTAGTATCACAATCAGCTAAAAGGTGGTTGCAGGAGGCCCAGACCTCCATTTTTCTATGGAAATTTTTTGTTTCTTCCTCTGCTGCTGTGCATCTTGTTGAAATTGTTAATGTCACTGGAATTAAATGTTTCTCTAATGCAAAGATTATTTATGATTTATAAAAATTCTCAGTATCTTCATAAACAGAAAAAGGAAGAATTTGAGACTAAATAAATATTAAAATGGGGAATTACAAAACTGTGGGTCAGCCATGTTTGTGATGGTGAATTGGGACTGCAAATAATACAGTAATCCTGATGACCACATGAGAACAGCCATGAAGTTTTCATCGCAGCAATAAAATAATTATTTGCAATTACGTTCTTGTTTTATAAAGTCCCAGTCTAACCTGAAGTCCTGTGACTTCCTGGTGGTCCTCCTAACCAGATCTTTGAAATTAGCTAAAAGTGATGAGTTGCTGCCTCAATAATGGCATCACCAATATATATGATGGTTAAAGATGATCAGCGAGGGGGAATCAGTGGTGTATATAGTAAGTGTTCACTACTGAATTTAATGATAAGGGAGTTGAACAAGGTTTTATCAGGCAGCTACCAGAACTACTCTTAGGCCTAGATCAACTCTCTCTTCTCTTTTCTCTCTTGAAAGGTAACCCAAAGTGGCAAAGTCAACAATATTTAGCATTGTTATTGGCTATGGTAGGAAGGGGGGGGAGTAACAAGACAAACTGAAATGGGTCTATTTTGGGGGTTGAGTTAGAGTTCATTCATCCTATTGCTTACCAGGGAAGGTGATGCTAGACAATAGAGCACATCTTCAACGATTCTGAAACTAAAGTTCCTGAAGTTGGCCACTTTCAGATCCTTGTCTAGACTTTCATCTGATTTTTTTTCTCCCTAGAGTCCAGCAATCCATTATCTACCAATTGAAATGCACAATACTGGACAGGTAGAAAGGATTCTAACCGTATTGATGGTTTTCTGCTTCTGAAGAAGCTCTCCTTGATCCCGTCTCTGAATGTCTTTTGTAGTGGCTTTATTGGCACTGTTGATTTGCTTCTAAGGTGATAATGGCCCTATGGTTTTTGTTCTTAAAATCCTTTCCATTTAATGAGGAGTGTGTGTGTGGGGGGGTACTATTTCTTTATGTCAATGCAAGCACTTAATGTAATCAAAAAAAGGTATTCAAATAATTAATAAATGCATTAATAAGCTAAAAAAAACCAAGTAAGCCAGATCCTATCAAATATTATTTGCTGTGATCGTCTCCTGCAGATATTGTATATTTATGGGTAATATCAATTACTGTAAGTGATTTCTGCAAATGGCAAAATATGCTACACTAATAAGACATTAAATTTACCAATAACCCATCCTTTTCCTTCCATAGTAAACAGATCTTTTTTGAACAGTCCCAAAGGAACTGGAAGGACAAATGAGCCTAATCCTGTAAAACTGATGCCAGCACAGCTCAGAAAGGGTAGGAAAGGTTCTGTATATTTCCTGAAAGCCAGCCATTGGGTCTGTTTAATGAATATATAAAGATCAAAGTAGAAATGCAAACATTGGCTGTCCTTTGTCATTCTTCAATAATACCTCTGAGGTCATTAATTGGCTTTGATCTGTTGCCTGTCCAATCGCCAGCCTACAAACTGGTCATCATCTACCCGTGAAGTTATCCTGTTTTTTTTTGTTTTGCTTTGTTTTAAAAGTTGATCCTTTCAAGTTTAACTTCTGTTTCACTTGCTTCATTTAAGATTGCATGAAAGTTGTCCTCCCACCAACTGTGTTTAATTGCGTGAAGTGATATGTATGTATGGGGTAGAATAAGGCATGAAAGCTGTATCACATTGCATGTTATAGCTGCAATGTTATACCTGCAGTTCATAACTACCTAGAGTTTCTTTTTTAAAAAAAATAATAATAATCTTCCTGACGTTAAGCTCTGTACAACAATGAAATAGTCTGCCTATGGAGGATGTTCTTCATCTCTGCAGATTTTTAGAAAGAGAATGGACAATCTTAACTATTTGCTTAGTTAAATTGATTTCCTGTACATTGTATCAGATGATCACTATGGTCCTTCCAACTCTACAATTCTATGATTTTGCCATAATACAGAACAAGATCAAGACTTCACAATCCAAGCAAACATCTAGATGGGGAACAATTCAGAAACCTCCTTAAATTCCTCAGTTTTACTTTTCCCACAAATATTTTTTTTTTAATTAATGAAGCTTGGAAAAAAAAGTACATTGAAAACAAAAACTAGACCAGATAAAATTCTTACCAATTAGTTTGTTAGCATAAAGTTGCTAAATTTGCTAAAGAAGTTGTTAAAGTTGAAGAGCTTCTTAGAATATAGAGACATGCCTAATGCACCATCCCAAACATAACTGACCTCAGTTTTGTAATTCCTCATTTTTAAATTTGTTTAGTCTCAAATTCTTCCTTTTTCTATTTATGAAGATATTGTGATGTTTTATAAATAATAAATAAACAAACCAGGCATTTTTCACTATCAATATCATAAATACTTTAACAATTATAGAAATATGGGACGTTTTTCAGAGCACAGATTTGTAGTTGTTATATACCATATTTTTCACACTAGAAGATGCACCTGACCATAAGAAGCACCTAAATTTAAAGAAGGAAAATGGGCAGTGACAAAGACAGAAGAGGCGGGATTCAGTACTGTAAAAGGACTCTGCTGCTGCGGCCTGTATTTTTCACTCCATAAGATGAACAGACATTTCCACCCAGTTTTGGGGAGGGGGAAAAGTACATCTTATGGAGCAAAAAATATGGTATCTTCTCAGCAGATTGAACAGCTAATGTTGTGTGAATGTTTTTGTGAAATAGAGTTATAAACTGAAATCTTCTATTTAAGTCAGAGATTCTAACAGTCTCATCTCTCTGCAAGGAAGGGGTTTTTTTTTAATAAAAAGGTACAACTGTTTAAAGTAACAGTGAGTGTTAGATAATGCAATATTTTTCATACCTACTGGTGATTGTTTTCTCTCAACGCCCGTCTTAGCGGGTTTCAATTCCAGAGAATTAAGAATATTCTTGAAGAGGAGTAAGAATATTCTTCAGTGTGGCTGAATTTGTCATGTGTATTTTATGTACCTTTTGTTTACTGGAATATAAGTCACCAAAATAAGTCACTATTGAGGTGATTTGCAAAAGAAAATCTACTAAAAGCCTTGAGGAAATAGTAATGTTGTGTTTTACCCCATGAAAGGGCACGCATGCGAGAAAGTGCAGGGAACAATAAACCTAACTTTACAAGGCTCTAGTTGATAACAGATGCAACAACACACATCTGCCAAAGCCAGCTTTCCATGCTGTAGGAGGCAGCCACCTTGCATCACAGGAAGTGTAACAAGATGAAAAGTGTGAGTATCAGGAGAATTTCAAAGGACCTTTAAATGGAGAAAGCACATACGGTACATTCCTGAGAGAACACAGTGACCTACCCTTCAGGGCTAACCGTTAACTGAAATCCATGTGTTAATGCAGAACCTTTTTACATCTTTTATGAGTCACAGTTACTTCAGAAAGATTTAAAAAAATGAGACTGTAATGGCTCACTAACAATGCATTTTGGTATTTATGCAAAGAGAAAGAAATGGGCTGTGAGAATCTTTAGGCTTCATCCCAGCAAAGAGCCTAGGGATAAAAACATCTCACTTGTCTTAAAATACTCTTTGGGGATAACTTGGTGACCCCAAAAGGCACCTGGCAAGAGCCTCTTACCTGCCAGATGACAAGGAGACTGTCTGGAGACTTCGGCAACAAAGTTAGCAGCGTGGTGCAGGACAGAAATGGAACAGGGTAGACTGATAGTGCTGTGGTTAAATCATCCTAGACCCTGCAGCTCAGCCCCTGGATTTATCCAATTATCAGACATGTTGTGTACCCCGTGGTTGTGGCCCATTCTTACTCAAGCTGCAATATCAGTTTCTAATGCAATTATTAATTTGAGAAGGCACTTTTTGATCTGTGTCCTTGCACTTTTCTCCCATAACCAGAGCCTGTCAAATGAATCTCTTTCACAGATAAAGTCAATGAAAACAGCATGGAGTTTGTATATCCATTGGTATATTTCTGAATGAGCATTTTCAAAGTAAGAAGCAAACCTAACACTTTAAAAAAAAAATTAGACCCACTGATATACCATTATTGGATATTCCAATTTTTTTTTCTATAAGTCATAAATAACATTTTAACTTTTTAAAAAAATTTCTGGTATATCAATTTTGATTTTAATTAAAGAAATAGATTTAATCAAGATGGTTAGCATCAGGCTTCTTTGCGGCAATTAAAGCATTGGGTCCATATCAACAAATCAAGGCACGCTTAAGCTGACTTTATTGCCACTGTTGTGTATTTGGCAAAGACATTTCTATCTGTAGCTCTTGAAAATCCTTAAAATAATAATCACACAGTATAGTACTTTGATTTAAAAAAAACTATTTCAGACTTTGTCCAGATAGCATGCCGTCCTACTATACAGCATTCTTCCACCTATTTGTAAAGTAGGGTTTTCCATAAAGTTAAGTATTCATGAGACTCAACATCAAAAGTAATCTACGGGGCCCAAATATGTTCAATTGCATGTAACCCGGGAAGTGAAAAACGTTTTTTGTTATTTGTTGACCTAAGTCATTGGATAACAGGGATATACAATATCTTTCCAATAAAGTCCATATTCAACCAAATTCTCATACCACCATTCAGATGATAAAATACATTAAAATCTCCTTCTTCAAGAGGTACTTTAACAGCCAATTAAATCTTTGGTAGTCTGTTTTGCTATATAGATTTAATATAAATTTATTGAGTTGAACAAAATACCTACTTGAAATTAACATTGGAGTATCTCTTAAAATGTATATTAATCAAGAGTAATATTTATTTTAGCAATATTAATCTTACCTCTCTAACTTAATGTAATTTTAATCCATTTATTAATATCTAGAAATCTTATCTTTGAAATACTACTTTCCACATATTTGGAAATATTTCTGTATATCTAAATATAAATCTTTAATATGTTCTATGTGTATGACAAAACCCAAGATTTTACTTTGATCTATCAGTTCCCAAAGAGGTAAATTAGCTTTTTAAAAAATAATAATTTTATAATCTGAATATTCATTCAGATACCCATGCCAAAATATTACGAACATACAAAAATATTACATATTATGAATTCATCAATACAGTAGTGATGAAATCACTGAGAAAAATATCAATTCCCAACTGGACTGTAACTTTTTTACATATAATGAAGGGGTGAATTTGCAAGGAAGTTAAACCATTATGAAGTCATTAAAATGACAAATTTCATTGAAATTGGACTTTGATTATTTGGTTTATTAAAATAACTACCCTTTTTGTTTGTAAAGTTAAAGCTTAAAGTAAAACTAAATAATGAAGGATGACATATGCCACATTTCAGATCAAACTTTTTCAAGTCATATCAACTTTTGACTGTAGAAGATACTTGGTCAAACAGTATTCATAATGTTTTCAGTAAACCTTTGCTGACACAATTTAACTAAGACACACAACTGTGCCCATTTTCAAATTTCTTTGATGATACCACTTAATATACATCCATCAGTAGTAGTAAAACTGACATAAGGTGGGGTGAGAGATACTACTTACAATGATAAAGTACAAGAAGATAGACTCTAAAGATAAATTATGCATCAGGGCTGTGCATGGTTTGAGATTAATTCAGAAGAAGCTCTTTAGATCTTATATGACTGCAGCATTTCTCTTTGCTATTCATTAAAGCAGCCCATCTTTCCTTAGAAATTGAGAAAAAGTTCTGCTGCTTTATTTTATTCATTTGATCAATTTATAAGCAATCTTAATCATTTTGGAAACTCTAGGCGACATACAGCTATGTTATGAATACATTTTAAAAAGGAAAACAGAAGAAAAATCAGTCACCAACAATAACATTCAACTTAGGGAAACTATAACCCAAACACATATGCACACACAGGCACAAATGGGGTTGCCAATTGCCCTACTCGAGGATCTAATGAAATAGACAGAGTGACAGAGTTTTCCTAAAGGCCAACAGAATCATGGCTATGGAAACTCTGAAAGGGAAAGAAGTCCCAAAAAACAGGCCACAGAGATGTTAAGCAAGGTTCAGGTATTACTCGGTAAAAATAAGGAGATGGACTCTTGATGTCCCTTGATAAGCCAAATGCATTTATTCAGCTGCACAAAGGCGAGTTCTTCCTCAAGTTGGAAGAACCCTGAACACAATGTAAGGTAGATATATATATATATAAACTTATCATTTCTACTTAATTACATAAGAGGAAGCTAGCACAGCTTCAGCTAACAGTGGATAACGTATCCACCTTTCGTGGTACACAGCTTGTGGTTTCTTATGGAACTTTCCACAGCCTCTAAGGCTTGCTTAGGCCTGAACTTTAGTTCTGTCTTCTCAACATATGTTCCTTTTTACCAATCATCAATCGTATCAGATTCCTGGTCAACAGAGAAGATTCACCTCTGCAATTACATAAGTTGTCATTGCTTTCTCAATGAAAAAAGCATGCCAACTCTGCCAGATCTTCTAGAATTGGCATAAATAATGGATTCCATAAATGTCTTGAATCGCACCCTGAGACCAACTAATGATAAGTTCAATTCAAAATTAAGAGAAGCACATAGGCAAAATAAGGTGCACCCATAATGACTCACACAACTGCATTCTGGACCAAGTATAGTAGGCAAGTAATCTTCAAGAGCAGTTCCATTTACAATAAATTATAATTATTCAGGCAACAATTGATTAAGGTGTGAGTGACCACAAGAAGGATCTCCTGACAGGGAGTAATTGATATCTAGGCCAATTTGTGGCCCTCCTGGTCATGGATGACATCTGCTCCTTCAACTAGAAGTCACAGTTCCAGAAGGATTCCAAATTATGCATCTGTTCCCAGTGACTAGGGAAAGTGCAATGCCATCAAATGTAAAATGCTCAGAAACAGGTCCTTGAATCTACAGTTCAGTTTTGCTAGCATTGAGCCTGAACCTGTTCCTCCCCATCCAGTTTATAAAAGCCTTCAAGCACTGGAACAGAATACTGATATCATCATCTGATTGTCTTGTCAAGATAAACTTGAGCATCATCCATATACTGATGAGTCCCGATCCCCACCATTAGATGACTATGTCCAGCAGCTTGCGTAAAGAAGCTTTAGGCATGAAAACTGGCTGGTGAACTTGGGCCAGTATAGCAGTATTTAAGAGGCACAAAAGAGGAGAGGGTCAATTTATTTTCCAAAGCACCAGAGGGCAGGACAAGAAACAATGGATGGAAACTAACCAAGGAGAGAAGCAATCTGGAATGAAGGAGAAACTTTCTAACAGTGAGGACAATTAACCAGTGAAATAGCTTGCCTTCAGAAGTTGTGAGTGCTTCATCACTGGGGGTTTTTAAGAAGAGACTGAAGAGTCACTTGTCTGAAATGTTATAGGGTCTCCTGCTTGAGCAAGGGGCTGAACTAGAAAACCTCCAAGATCACTTCCAGACTCCCTCCCTCAGTCCTACCCATTTTACAGGATTATTGTTGTGGGGAAAATAGAAGGAGGAAAGAATACTAGGTATGTTCACTACCTTGAGTTATAAAGACAGGATGAAAATAAGTAAATAAAACTAATAAGCAAATTGGAAACGTTTAATATCATCTACTGCAGCCTTATCATTTTCTCCATACAACCATACAATACTGGAATTATTTTAAGAGTCATATTCTTGTTAAAAAGTTGCTTCCTTAAACAGCCACAACTTTTTCTAGGCTTGATAAAAAGCTAATTCATTATAAATTTCTGTTTCAAAGTCAGTTCTGTAATACAATTTAATCTTCTATCATGAGTGGGATAGCCCCAAACATTAATAAATAAATAAATAAATAAATTAAGCGCAGACAAGAGAACTGGGAATTTGTATGCATTAATGGCAGTAGAAAAATTAAATAGTGTATTATTACATAAAAGGTTGGCAAACCATAGCATCAAAGCTGCACATGTCCTTTCTGATGGAAACCTAAGAGCTTGGCTTTCCAGCATTTTGAGGTAAGCAGCATGTAAAAGCTACAGAACGGTCTAAAGTTGGTTTAATATTACATACAAAACAATAATGGGCTTAAAATCTCAGTTTCAATGACATATGTAGTATAGAATTGTGCAGTACTGATCTCCCTCAACTGAAAATATTGTCAGATGAGCCCCTTCCTGTTACAAATAAAAAATGCAATGAAATAATATGTCCTTTGTAAATTTTAAAAGTGTGGCACATTGGGTTCAGAATAGTAGCAAACCTTAATTGGCACTGCAAAGTCCTTCATGTTTTGTTACTGACATCATACGTATGTGTGTATGTAGGGGAAGAGAGAGGGAGGAGGGACGGAGAGAGAAAGAGAGAGAGAGAGAAAAGAAGAAGAAGAAGAAGAAGAAGAAGAAGAAGAAGAAGAAGAAGAAGAAGAAGAAGAAGA